>JARYHS010012519.1:218251196-218513333 GCA_031002005.1 Vandiemenella viatica | reverse complement strand
GGACAGACATGCTGCTTCATACAGAGCCACGACAAACAAGGAACGTGATTGCAATAGCGATGTTTCTGTATTTTTCCGCGCGGTTGCGACACTGCCTTGTTGAATACTTGGCACCACAGTGGATCCACATGTAGGAAAAATCATTACCTCAACATAAAAAATGTAGTTAATAACCAGTCAGTACCCTTTTTCTGAATGGAACTGACGTGAGGACGTAATTATTGTTCCAACTATTGTCCACAAATTACGTAGCTCGGTCCAGGGGGGGGGGGCGGGGGGTTTGCTGGAAGGCCACGCTGGGCTACGTGGGTGGAGGGGGGGTTCCGAGCCAGGCCACGTAGCTTTCCTTTCATAACATTTTTCACAGTTAAAATGAGGAACAGAACTCACAACAGCATGTGAATATTTATTTTCCACAGTTAATTATCCCCGTATGTAATTTACAATAGTCTGACAAGAGAAAACAGTAGGTAATGTCTTCTGAAATCAAAGGGAAAAAAGCTACGTGCTACGTGGGGGGGGGGGGGGGGCGTAGAGGCAAAAGCCACGTAGGGCTACGTGGGGGGAGGGGGGTTCACAGGAGGCCAAAATGGAGCTACGTGGTTTATGCACGCTCCCAAATGGATTAACTGTTTTTTGGAAATTTCTCATACCTTTAGAGACTAAGGCCTATGGGCATTTGATATTAGCATTTATTTTTCGTTTCGGCTAATCAGTCAGTTTATAATGAAAGAAGCTTGAATGCATTTGTGGAATCAGTTTTCCAATTTTACTGATAAAGTATAATAATTCATAATATGGTCTTCGGCAGTTAAATATCGGAGCATATACAAAAAGAGTCAGAAAGTTATAAGCCATTCATGAATGAATTTTGAAAATTTAAAGGAGAAAAGATCTTCTCATTGAGGAATGTAGATTACATAAGTTCAAAATATGTATGACAAAAGTGTATTCACAGATTAGCTATAAATTCTTGGCGTAATACAACTGTCAGAAAATGTTTTGGAAAAGAAAAGAATTTAAAGATTTTGGCTAAAAAAAATAGAGCAGAACACTCGGCGAGGCAATCCTTGCTACTCAGAAATTGTTTAAAATAAAATTGAAAAGATTATTGGCAAAAGAAAAAAAGAAAGTAACAGAAAGGAAAAATCGGAAAGAGATTTAATTTAATTGCAATGGAGCTCACACTACGCTGGCAATTTTCCTACACACCCATTTTTCCCCCTTTCGTGCACCCACCTACATTTACCCGTAAAAAATTTTAACTTTAAATTCATTCAATGTTTTTGGTAAATTATTCATCATTTCTCTTGGCAACTTATTCCAATCCCTGACACCTTTACCTAAAAAAGAGAATCTTTCTACTCCCTTGTGTCTGAAATCGAGTGCCTGCTTGTGGTCATGGTCATCTTTTCCCTTCCATGCATTATTTCTAATTCATACACTAATATCTTTCCATGCCTCATCACCGATAAACGCCTCTTCACCCTCCTCCTGTCTTCCAATGAATCCCATTCCGCCTCTTTTATCATATCTGTTACTGATTGCGTTCTGCGTTAATTTCCGGAAACAAATCTAGCAGCCCTTTTTTGCACCCTCTCCAACTCCTGTATTTGATATTCAAAATGTGGGTCCCATACTACACTACCATATTCAAGCTATGGTCTAACAAAAGTTTTGTAACCCAGTTCCGAGATTTGGAAGAACTTAAATATCATGCAATGATATTCGTGGACGAAACTAACTTCCAATCAAGAATTTTTCAACGCAAGCAATAAAAATACCTCAAGAGTTGTAAATCAGTATAGTCAGGTGTTTCTATGTGAGACGGTAAGAGAAAAACAGCATCGAAACAAATTATTTTAAATATGAATTAAAAGTGAATAAGATAAATGTGTGTTTACAGCATAACGCAAGTGCTAAGGAATGGCAGAAGGCCCAGTGAATTATTAAGATGTTGGAATAAATAAAACGTTACTGCACTGATTGTGTTACTCTGCTCGTTTCTGGACACCTGCAAGAGACGTCTGTAGGCTGAGAAGTTCCCGCCCTCGACAATGGATGGTGCTACTGTTGGGAAAATACCGGACACAAAGTTTCACGAAAATTTATGTATAACCACTCAATAGAAATTAAGTACTATTGTATATATTAGTCAATAATTGTTGCATCAACATGGATTAATGCATAATGCAACATATGGTCGATGCCGAGAACTTTTCGGATCACCGAGCGTGGTGGGTGAGTGGTTAACGTTCTGGCCTCGCATTCGGGAGGACGGCGGTTCGAATCTCCGTCCGGGCATCCAGATTTGGATTTTCCATGGTTTCCCCAAATCACTCCATGCGAATGTCAGGATGCTTCCTTCAAAAGGCCATGGCTGAATTCCTTCCCGTTCCTTGCCCCCAGTCCCATCACGCCTCTAATGACCTCGACGTCGACGAGGCGTAAAGCCATAAGTAAAAAAAAAAATTTTCAAACCATCCCCGTAAAATGCCAGCCATTTTGGTTCCCATTGTGATAATGATCATTTACTTAATTCTTAGTATCGTCACCATTGTTTTATGATCAGTCAGTCCAAAAAGAATTATATATAAGTTATTATTTGAAAGTATAGTCTTATATGGATCAGAAACCTGGACAATGGGCAATCAACCAAAGGTATATTAAGATGTTGAAAGCATTAGAAAAGGATTTCTGGAGAAGATCAGCAAGAATATCAAGAAAAGAAAAGGTAAGGAATACCGAAATAATAAGGCTAATGGAAGTGAAAGAAGAAATGTGAGAAGTTATAGAACGAAAAAGATTGGAATGGTATGCCCATGTAAGAAGAATGGAAGACACTAGGATACCAAAACTTGTGCGGTTGACGGAAGGGGGACAAAAGGATCCTGGCTCCAAAATGTACAAACAGCAAAGAGAAGAGATGATGCAGAAGAGGAACATATACAAGATCCAAATATCTGGAGAAATGTTTTGAGAAGATTAAGTTCTGTGTTCCGAGTTTTTATTGTTATGTTGGAATAAAACCTCTGAAGTGAGGAAATTCTCTCTTAATTATAATTATTTAAGTCTCTTTAAATGAACTTTCCGAGCCCTGGGATTCTGCTAGTTCATGCATTCTGATCTTCCTGCCATTTCTTGTGTTGAAATGATTCGTGTCGAGAGTTTCTTTCATGTGAATGTGAAGTAGGAGCATAATTTTCTTGTTAAATTCAATTTTTTCTATTGTGGCTTCTAGTGTAGGCCATAATTCGTTCAAATCCTCCATTACTTTACTGATCCATCTGCAACCTGTCGTGGTTTTTTTTTTTAGTCAAGATTGTATCAAAGTCTCAAATCTTGCATTCCCAATCGTCTCTTAAGAATCGTATCAATAATGGGTTCCAGACACGTATACGCGACTTTGTTGGGCAGTATCCACTAGTGTCCATCTTACTAATATTTTTTGTTGTTGATTCAAGATTTTCCACTTCATCTTTCTATCTTCAGTAATGAGTCAGTCTTTGATTGCCCATTCAGATTAGTGTTTCAGCTGAATATGCGTCTTCCGGTTTTGTAACTGAATTATACTATTTTATCTTTCCACTTATGGATAGTCATTTTTTCTTGCAGATGTTCCAAATTAATTCTTAGCTGACTTGATTGTTCTCATTTGGAAAGAGATTTTCTCATTTACGTTTTTTTGTTATTATTTCTCCGAGGTACTTGGTTTTATCTTTATTTCATTTAATGACGTTGGTTATTAGGGCATAATTTCTTCTTTTCGAATGATATTTTGAGGCCAATTCTATTTGCAATGTTTCTAAGCTCTCATATCTGCATGTTTGCTTTATCCAAGCCATTTGCTAGTAATGCCAAGTCATCTGCGAAACAAAGGCAGTTTCCTTCAATATTCCCGTCAATTTTTATTTTTGGGCGAATTTCTTAACCTATTCCCTCTTAACCATTTCTAGAGCACAATTAAATAGTAAAGTCAATCACCCTGGCGTAATATTGTTTTGATCTCAAATGGTTCCGATAATTCGCCTGTGAACTTCACTTTTAATTTTTGTTTGTAAGAGTGAGTTTTATCATGTTTATCAATTTAGGGACTAATCCAAGATGTCTAAGAATTTTTGGAATTCCTATGAATAGAATCATTAGTTTTTTTTTCTCTTTTTCTTTTGAAACTCTACAATCGTCATCACTATATCTCTATTTCTTTTCCTGTTATAATTATTCCTTCAATTATTAGCATTAATGCAAAAGTAATTCCTTCTCTCTGTCTGTTTATTTCGTTTTCGCAACTAAACGGTTACAACGATCTTGATTAAATTTTAAAATGAAATACTTTATATTATTAGGAAAGATTGAGGGTACTTTTTTTCTGGATACATAATATATTTTGAAGTGAAACTTTGGAAACTAACCGAATGGTGATAGATGGATAGCGTGCGTTAGTTTGTGTAATGTTATATCGGTTGCTCAGGCTTTGCTTCTCTCGCAGTCAGTTTTTGGAACGCCTATTACGTAACTGACAACTTCCAATATCGAATTCTAGTAATAAACTTCTAAGTCCACGCGAACGAAGCTGCGGGTTACATTATAGATACTGGCAGGAAGCCGAGGTAAAAACAGCTGTAGACACCTGTTGCTTCCGTGTTGCTCTTCCGCTTATCGACCGTGGCGTCGATAGGTCGAGGCAGCCGCTATCGACTGCAAGGCCGGGGTCTCTCATTATGCACGGCGGGCGGCGAGGCGCTAAATCGGGCGAGGCGGCGCGCATTCGGCTCACGGACGGGGCGGTAATGGTTTCCTTTAATTGGCGGCCGAGCGGCTGCGAGCACACCGATGAGATACTCTGACGTCCGCGGGGACCTGCGCGACACGTGCACTGCATCGGGCCTCATTACATCCACCCACTCCGTTCCTCAGTACTTTATCAGTCATCGTGGACATTTCGCAAAAATCACCATCTCCTTTCATACCAAAGCGAAATCGATAGATGACGTAGCATTTTAAATATTTCAGCACATCATTTTTTTCCCCAGTCATCAGTCTTTCGACTGGTTTGATGCAATACTCTATCCTTTGTGCTAACCTCTTCATCTCAACATACCCCTTACAACCAACGTATTGAGCGTGGTGCGTGAGTGGTTAACGCTCTGGCCTCGCATTCGGGAGGACGCCGCGGCCGGTTCGAATCCCCGTCCGGGCATCCTGATTTGGGTTTTCAATGGTATCCCCAAATCACTCCAGGCAATTGCTGGGATGCTTCCTTCAAACAGGCCATGGCCGAATTCCTTCCCGTCCGTTATCCCCAGTCCCATCCCGCCTCTAATGACCTCGACGTCGACGATCCATAAGTAAAAAAAATACAAGCAACGTCCTCAATTATCTGCTTCACATATTATAATCATTGTCCACCTCTACACTTCATTCCTTCCATTGTTACCTCCAGTAATAAATTAACGAGTCCCGCATGTGTTAAAATATGACCTAACATCCTGTCTCTTGTTTCTGTAAGCCCCTTCCACAAACTTCTTTCCACACCCATCATTTCCAAAACTCGTTCGTTTCGTACATTTATCTGCCCACTTAATTTTCAGCATGCTTCTACAGCACCACATTCAAATTCTTCAGTTTTTCTTTTTTTCCGGTTTACCTAAAGTCTCTACTTTGTTACCATAAAGTGTTTGAACATCATTACCTCAAGGGGATGAGTGACCGAGGATGGTGGTTGAGCGGTTAACGCTCTGGCCTCACATTCGGGAGGAAGCGGGTTTGAATCCTCGTCCAGGCATCCAGATTTGGGTTTTCCATGGTTTCCCCAAATCACTCCAGGTGAATGCCAGGATGCTTCCTTCAAAAGGACTTGGCCGTATTCCTTCTAGTTCCTTGTCCCCAGTTCTTTCCCGCCTCTAATGACCTCGACGTCGACGAGGCGTAAAGCCAGAAGCAAAAAAAAAAAAAAAAAAAAAAAAAAAAAAAAAAAAAAAAAAAAAAAGAGGTAGAAGTGAGAGTAAGTTTACAAAAAGAATTTACAGCTACATTAATAACTTAAAGGTGACAACAAAATGGGTTGAGGAGACGAGAAATGATCCAAAAACAGTTGGGATCCATTCAGATGAGAAAAGAATCGAAGAGTTTTGCAAACTAAAATCGATAACACTTTTGAAAGCTTAGGCCGTTTTCCTTAGCTGCTATACTAATACTGGGTTTTCTCATCCGTCTATCGCAGCTATAAAATAAAACTGCGTTATGGACTATGTGTTTCGGTTTATTATTCCATCATCGGTGCCCTAAAACAAGATATGTACAATACAGTGTATGCTTCACGGGTGTTCGGCGGAATAGCGTCATAAAAACACGACGTTTCGACAGCTCACTCTGCTGTCTTCATCAGGTGAGGAAAGCTTCAGGTGTTTTAAGCTAGGAATCACCGCCTAGACTGGCAGTAAAAGTAAGTAGAAGTCCGTTACTTACTTCTACTAAGCCAGTCTAGGCGGTAGCTTCTAGCTTACATCATCTGAAGCTTTTCGCACCTGATGAAGACGGCAGAGTCAGCAGTCGAAACGCTGTGAACTTATGACTCTATCCGGCCGAACACCCGTGAAGCTTACATCGAATCAGTACGCCTGGAATTTCTGCACCCACTCATCAGCTATGTACAAGTTTTGATGTTTAGCATAATGTTTATCTAAATAATTGTATAAATGTGTTACTAAATGTCATTAAAAGCATATTTTTAGTTTATTTACAGTTTTTGTGTATTTCATTATAGTGTGGAACTGTTCCATATCAGTTTTTTTCACGCTTCTTGAGGTTTACCAGTCACTGTACATTTCAGTAAATGAAACATGATTACGCACGTTACTATTTCAAATGTAGCTTCTAAAACAAGCGTTTACTATTGATTATGTTTCATTTTCAAAGATTTTAACTGTATATGGCAAATGTATTACCAACCTATTTTCTTTTGTTTCACGAGGTTAAGTATTATCTTTGCCATAGCGGTGGGTTTCAATTCGAGTATTAAAATCGATAAGTTGAAGGCGTTCCAGAAACAATTTACAACGGCCGAGACCACCTGATCTGAAGAAAAAAGGAGAAACCTCGGTGAAACAATGAAAATATTTTGAAAGGATAAAGAAAGGTAAAACCAGTAAATCATTTGCTTCCCGTGATCCAAGGTGGACCGAAGCCGAAGAATTACTATCCGGTTTCGCCTTGCGCCTGAAAGCGCTGCTATACCTAGATGCACAGTGGTGTACCAGGTCCACTACCTGTTAGGCTGTCCCAACTTGCTCCTCTCACAGTACTGCGCCTCTCATACAATCAGGCTGATATTAAGCTTACACTACACAGCTTCACTTGGCGAAGAATAAACAAGTGTCTGTTCTGAGTATATATTAGTACCTTCTGTTTCAAAAATGAGGCTCTAACAGTAGCATCCAAGTTGCATATATAAGTCGATCGGAAAATAAGCTGAAAAATACTCAGTCCTTGAGGAGGTTTTGGTTAATACGTAGGGAATCAAAAAGTCGGTTACACTTTTAAGTTATGGCCATTTATGAAACCACCCATCCATAGGCAACACGGCTGTGACAACATACAATGTAAGTTCACTTTCCCACATAGTTCCCAAGAGACTGTAAACATTTCTCGGAACGGTCAGCCAACTTTTATTTATTTATTTATTTTATTTAAAGGTTTATTTAGCCTGGCAAGATTAGGGCTGTCAAGCCCTCTCTTACATCATACTAGGTGTTTACAATAAATAATATACACCTTACACAAACTAACAATATACAACACTTATATAACATTTGACATAATTTAGGTTTAAGAGCAATACTAACAAAAAATCATCTTAATAATATTTATGAGTAAAATACTAACTAAAATCTTAATAGTATTCGTTCTTAACTAGTTAATAATTTAATGGTATAAACTAATGCTAGTGGAAGTTAAAGAAGTAAACGGTACAAACTTAATACTAGTAGAATGAAGAAACAAGACAAACTAATAATAGGGAAGGCAGAATAAGAGGTGGACACTGTATACATCAATATTATTCAGATCAAAATATTAAGTTATGCATGGAAGGAGAGGTCTTTTAGCTAGTGCTCCAATAAGTAATGCTTTTTCAAATGAGTTTTAAATGGGCCGATTTTTGTGGTAGTTCTAATTTTCAGGGGAAGATCATTCCACAGTCTAGCCGCTGAAATGAAGAAGGAATTGGCTAGGGTTTCCGAGCTGTGGGAGTGGATGGTTAGTATGTTTGAGTTCAGGGATCTGGTATTAATATTATGAGATATGGGAACAAAGGTAGGCGGCAGTTTTCAGATGTATGAGGCGGTGAAGAAGACATGGAGTGGGGAATCGTCGTCGATCCCAAACGCGCAACCACTGCAAGCGGTCGTATGAAGGTGAGACGTGGTCATACAGTCGTAGGTCACAGATGAACCTTACACAGGAGTTCATAACAAGTTCAAGTTTCCTTATGTCTGCCGAACTCAAACTTTTCTATTCCTGATGCGTAGAAATCACCTCCAGCGCTATGTAACCACCTGGAGACAACTGCTTTCACCTCCTCATCGTTTCTGAATCGTCGTGATAGTGATTTTGTAGCACGATAACTTAACACATCACACGGCCTGCCAGACGTCTGAACTGCTGCAGAGATTCAAGTGGGAGGTATGGCCACATCCTCCATGCGATTATCACGTGTTCGGTAAGCAGGAAGAGGATTTCGGTGGATGAAGATTCCGAAACGACGAGGTGGTGAAAGCAGCTGTCTCCTGGTTACATAGCGCTGGAGGTGATTCGTACGCATCCGGAATCGAAAAGTTGGTCGACCGTTCCGAGAAATGTTTACAGTCCCTTGGGGACTATGTTAAAAAAAAAAGTACACCGAGCGTGGTGGGTGAGTGGTTAGCGTTCTGGCCTCGAATTCGGGAGGACGGCGGTTCGAATCCCCGTCCGGGCATCCAGATTTGTGTTTTCCATGGTTTCCCCAAATCACTCCAGGCGAATGCCGGGATGCTTCCTTCAAAAAGGCCATGGCTGAATTCCTTCCCGTTAGTTGTTCCCAGTCCTTTTCGCCTCTAAGGCATAAAGTCACAAGTAAAAAAAAAAAAAATTGAAAAAGTGATCTTACAATACATGTTGTGATAGCCGTATTGCCTGTGTGTAGGTGGTTTCACAAATGGCCATAACTTACTTTTTGATTCGCCCTGTTATATAAATATAGAACGCTATGTTGTTATAACAAGCTGTAAAATTGTAAGATCGTAATTTTTCACGGCGTTGTACATTAATAAATTTCTCTCGGGCTTCCAGCCGTGTTAAGATGTTACATTTGTGGGACGTTTCGAACGCGTCCTTCTCTGCCTTCATTCTCAACCAAATTCCAATAATTAATCATTGACATTTGGTTGAGAATGAAGGCAGAGAAGGACGCCTTCGAAACGTCCCACAAATGTAACATCTTAACACGGCTGGAAGCCCGAGAGAAATTTATTAAAAAGCTGTAAAATTGCCTGAAATTTTATCTTTTATACAAGTTTGAAGCAGATGAGGTAGGTTTATTGTTTAATTATTAACTTTGTATCTAGTTTAGTGGAAGGTAGTCGGGATAAAAGTTTTCAATAGCAAAATTCACCCGAAAATGATAAAAGTTTATGATGATTTAATTGCTTTTCTCACGAGATTAAATAACTTGAACAGATACAAAAGCTTAGCAATAGAAGAAATCATTGAACCGACTCATGATATAGTATTACGTGACAGGTTTGTAAATCGGTGATGCTGTAAGTTATGATCTACCGATAGTTTTTTTTATATATGTGTACGTAATATACTGAATTTTCGCTAACGGCAAGCTCTTGTCGTCTCGACGCAAACCAACAACAAATCGTCATAGCGTAAAGAAACGAACTTGACAGGGTTATATCTCACCAACAAAAAAAAACTTCAGAAAGTGCGTCTGCCATATGATTCGCATTCGAGTAGGCGTTGGTTCGAACCTCCCTCCCGCCAATTGATCTCCGTTTTTCGTGGTTTCCCGAAATCACTCCAAGCGGATGCCGGGATTTTCATTACGTTTCTTTTGCCTCTACCCCTCCTCCCCCCCCACGTAGCACGTAGCTTCTTTTCCTTTTGATTCCAGAAGACACTTTGTACTGTTTTCTCTTGTCAGAGTATTGTAAATTACATACGGAGATAATTAAATGACGGAAATAAATATTCACATGCTGTTGTGAGTTCTGTTCCTCATTTTAACTGTGAAAAATGTTATGAAAGGAAATCTACGTGGCATGGCTCGGAACCCCCCCACGTAGCCCAGCGTAGCCTTCTAGCCACCCCTCCCCCCCCCCTGGACCGAGCCACGTAGTTTGTGCACGCTCCCTTATTGGCAAGGCGCAAAGCGCAAAAATGGCCTTTCAAATTTCGAGGTAATTTGTTTTTATTGTAATCACTCCATAAATGAATTTTTCGACAAATCTTGAGTTGATTTAAGTATATTTTGAGATTATACTAATATGTGTGAGTCAGTAAGAAGTTGATGGTTTTAGGATCTAACATTTTGCTAATGTTTTAGAATGCTTGCTACAGACAAACTATGAGTATCTCTGATTTGAACAGAGATGTTATCGGGACGGCGATGGCAGCAATTTCCACACGAAATTACGGATTAATACGCAATCTCTCAGTTTCAATTCAGATAGAATGAGGCACGGCCCCCCAACGAATGAATCACAAAGATAAAAGCTGTTTTAATAAACTGGAGAGGTTTTAATTCTGGTGCGTAATATAACGTGTCATGCGCAGGTATCTTGACATGCGCAGTATGCGACTGACTAAAAACTGCAGCTCTTGATAGGAATCCCATTTTTAATTATTTATTGTGAAATACGGAATTAATTTTTGATTTTCACTTACGCCTCGATGCTTTGTAAAATGTTATAAAAAATAAGATTGAAAAGTATTTATTTTATGTATAACAAATATTAAGGGGACACAGTCGCTAACAGGCTCAAAAAAATCGATTTTTTTTTTTTTAGACTTGTTCAATGCTCCAATTATTTAGCTACAAAATGCCGTTTGTTTCATGCAAATTTGACGATTAGATTTGGAGTTATTAATTTTTTCGTGATGCGTGGTAATAGTGTGTCTTTATTGTAATGTACATTAATTTCTCGTATGTATAACTTTTAGTACAGTTTTTTCGCAAAACTACATTTTTTGATAGTCTGGTACACTTTTCTCAAAAACTGAGACTGATAAAGACATCAGACTTTCAGCATCTCTTGTAAATAAAACGATGATTAATCTAATAAAAAATGGGACCTGTCATAACAACAAGCTCCAAGGTATTTATAAAAGTAATATTTTTTTGTCTTTTAGAACAAAAAATCATTACTCATAAACTATATAAAATATAGTAACAAATCTTTATCTGATTTGCAGATGATGTTTTATCTGTATACTGCGAAAGTTTCAGATCTGTATCTCCATTAGTTTCTTCAGAAAGTGTACCTGAAAGTTGCTTGTTTTAACATTGATTTATTATGGGAGGTACTTCGTGACTGTGTCCCCTTAAAGTGGTGATATAAAATATTATTTAGATTTTTTTAAAAGAATTTCTGATATCAAGGAGAAAATGTGGTGATTACAATATTAATAATGGAGGAATGAGGGAATGGAATTGGATTGAGGAGAACTGTACGATTCGAAATTGGAAATGGCACCGTTAGGAAGATACAGGAATATGAAAAGATATTGAATTATCACAAATATGTACGGCTGCAGCTCAAGAGGACATTATTGAGATTGAAGTTGTGTTATGTTAATTATTCACAGTGTGAAAAGTGATGTACAGAGCAGAGTAATATATGAGGTGTTGCAGAAAGATTTCATTGTGTTGTTGATTTCATTTAAAGGAAGAAATCATAAGAGAATTTCAGCTATAGATTTGTTTCAGATGGTAAAAAAGAAAGATAGAATTATAACCGCAATGGCGAGCGTTGAAATCCGTCTTAGCATAAAGAGACAAAAAAAAAAAAAAAAAAAAAAAAAAAAAAAAAAAAAAAAAAAAAAAAAAAAAACCCTTTATGTTGAAGAGATAGGATTTGAATATTGATTAATTGAAATAAGACAGGTAAACAATGTTAGTGTGGGTAGAAGATTTCCATATGCCAGGAATACACCGAGACTCTTATGTTTACAAAATAAAGAAACATGAATTGCCTACTTTTTAATATATAGATTTTTGCTTGAGTATGATAGGATAGTAGGGGACTCACATTCGGGTATTGTAATTGGTTCAAGAAATGAAGAGGGGGGGGGGAAATTAAAGGACCGAAATTTGTAGAAATTACCGCAGAACACAAACAGTAAATGATATGGAAAAGGAGATTGGCTAGGAGTTGTTGGAAGATAGGAGGAGGGCGAAAGGGTGATGAGAGTGTAAAAGGCGTATACTGGCGTGGGTGGATGTTGGCAGAAGAATTAGTAGAAGTGCGGAGAAAGAAAGAGATGACAATAATGATAAGCCAGCACTTGGTTTCAACCATAAATGAGGCTAAATTATGTTTTGTGATTTGGATTTCAGGAATTTAAATAAATTACAGAGGGAATCGCTAAATATCTCACCAGAAACACTAAAGGAATTTACAGTAAAAACTCGCAAAATACGTTTCGTCGACGTCGAGGTCATTAGAGACGAGAGGGGACTGGTGACAAGGAACGGAAGGAAATCGGTCATAGCCTTTTGTAGGAATTCGCCTGGATCGATTTCAATAAAGCACGGAAAACTGAAACTTGTATGGCTGAGTGGGTATTTGAACCCAAGTCCTCCCGAATGCGAGATCACAGCGAAAGATTGCCACCGGAGGTTATGTACAACACTGCCATTAAATTAAACAAAATACCGTTCTTCAACAGGTGTGCTAAAATCTCAGCATTGAGATATCGCTTACATCAAGCCTCTTAGATTTGTTCAGGTTTATCAAATTTATGTTGCAGTAAAATATCTGTATCTTTGAATTAAACTGAAACAATTTCATTTCGTCAAATACTGTGCGTAAGACATAATATGGCGGAAAAATCAGTCGTGATCGTTTTACACGCTCACCAGGTGCAGTTAAGAAAATGTTTTGGCCGCCACTCTACCGAAATAGAGAATATTTTGGAGCATGAATGGGTACACTACAGGTTATATTACCACATTGAAACACAAGTTGATGGTTTCCTAGTTACAATGTTTAATTACGTCCAAAATCAACTATGAAGGTCACCCGGATACCATGCCAAACGTTTAACCGTGTCGAACATCAGACAACTTATCCGTGCTGTTGCAGGTAAGAACCATCCACGTGGGAACTACTCACAAGTTTCTCCGCACACCTTACAACCACACTACTTTCAGGATCACGTTGCGCTGCTGTACTTTTTTTCACCTCTTTTTCACACTATCCTTGCTCTTCTTTTTTTTCACAGATATTCCTCTTCAGCCATCGCTATCGATGCTCCATATATCGATAGTCTAAATATCGATATGAGAGGCTTTCTAACTTACAATAATGTGTGACTTTTCAGAAGTGTTAACGTTTAAAAAGAGAAAAACTCTTGGATTTATTGATTAAGGCTTTAAGAAATTGTTACATTTGAAGTAATGTAACATACATTCATTATTAAAAACGCAGCTTTAACTGCTGAAGGTATAGATTGCAACTCTAAATCTGCTATATAATTTCCTAAGCTCACTCACTCAATCACTTCGAAAGCTATTGGCTGGAGAACGGTGACGTCGTGCGCCAGCCGTCGCTCGCAAATTAACAGCGACCAGAGATATCATTAGAAAAAAATTCGAGGTTATGTCTACAATTTAATAGCTAAGCAACTGCTACAAAATTAATTGACATAATACATTCATTAAGTTTGCGTTTCGTAGCATTTGATAGTTAAAAAAATTTCGGTAGACTTTAGTGCTGAAAAAAAAACAAAAAAACGCGGAACTGCTTTTCAGTAACATCTCGCAAATGAAAGCAACATAAAAATCTTTAAAACACTTAAATTACTCTTGGTCTCTGCTGTAATCACGAATACCAATTGTCATTTCGGCTAAATTTAATTTTAGTTGAAACTTTCGCTAATGTTGCTGCCTGACCAAAATTTATACATTACGGTGTATTTGATTTTTAAGCATTTTTACTGACCACTTTCATTAATGGTTTTAATTATGTTCGTATACGCTGTGCGTGGGTTATTAGGTTATTTAAAGTGGACCAAATATGTAACCGAATAGAATATTCTGGCAATTCATTTCTTCGGAGTTGCTCAACTATTTAATAATCTGGAATCTGTTTTTTCTGGCAGTTACAGACACTATGACCAAAGATTACATTATTTATGTTACCCCAGCCTCAATTTTTTTTAAAGAATAGAGACTTTCCAAGCAATTGCGCACTCCCTTTATTTTAAAATTTTGCAAAGTGAACTTTTAGGGTCAAATACAAGTCAAGTTTGTATTTCAGCAAGTTCCAGTCTACCAATCACGACCTGTGTAACGATAGCGCGACCGTCTCTGTCGGTGTTTAATACGTCTATGATAACTTCTGAGTTCAAGAAATTTTATTCACTCTAACCGTGAATTACAGGTCAAGTTAGTATTTGGACGGATCAAATCAACCTGTGATAATCATTGAACTAGAAAGCTGGAACCACTCTAGACCAGTGACGATAAGCAAAAAACGGGCTTACGCTAGTTGTAGCAACAATAAATCTGTTATGCAAAAAGAAAGGGGGCCGTCTGGCCCCATATATTACACAAATAAACAAAACAGTTTTGTCTTGGTCCTAAAATTTATTTCATGATTTTTCTATTACGTATGCTCCAGAATAAAGGAAAAATACCCATAACCCTTAAAAAGTTTGCTTTTGTGGTAATACATTTTTGAAACATCGTATACAAAAAAAAAGTATTAAATGGTTCTGGTATTTTTTTAAATACCGCGACAATATAAAGAGGTTGCAAGTGTCCAAGAGTGTCTTCAGGGGTCACATAAGTAATAAACAACAATTAATTATTTTATAGATGACTCATAGAGGTTAAAATGTCGTCATGTCGCCTAGAAAGTGCAAATATGGTACTGATACATTTTGTTATACATGTGGTATATTTATTAAAGTACGAGATATAAAATTTTATTTAAAAGCACGTGAAAAGCTTTTTGAAGCCTATGAAACTTATTTCAACTGCCCTGTACGGAATCTAGACAAACCTGGGCTCCACATGTTGCTTGCAGAAATTGCAAAAAAATGTTTAGAAGCTGAACAATTTTTAGTAAAAAAAATATTTATTATATAAATAAATGTTTATAAAATATTTTTATTTTTATCTTTATTTACTTCAGACTGGTATCGAGGCGAGAAACGGAGTATGAAATTCGCAGAACCAAGAATTTGGCGAGAGCCAAAAGACCACTTAGGTGACTGTTAATTTTGCTAAGTTAATCCTGCTAAAAGACGTAAAGGCAAAAATGCGAAACCCATCCACTGTGCTGACCCTGCTCCAGCCCACAACTTCCAGCGCCTGACCCTCCCAAAAAATTATCTCAATCAAGCTCATCTCAGAGTTCAAATAAAAATATTGCAGATGATGAATCTGTACTGCCACAGGAACCACCAAAACCCCATCTTCTTACCTCAGAAGAACAAGGAGAACGATTTCATCAAAATATCAAGGACTTTGAACAACGTTATCAGGGCCAATACAACGAAAGTATTGTACATTTGGGGTTTAGTGAGAGAAACTACTTATAAACATGAAAGAAAAAATAATACGGTTCACTTTTAACCTTTTTTTCGCTATTTTGTAATATGATATGACAGTAAAAGTTGATATATATATATATATATATATATATATATATATATTCGATTTATCAATAAATAAAAATTTATACTATGGATTTTCTAAAATATTGATCAACCGTTCTCCTGGATACAAAAGCAAACTTTTTCAGGCCTTATATTTTTTCCGTGTAACTACCATAAATCTACTGAAATTTCATACCCTCTTATCAAATAAAAATTCGTGTTGACCTGTGTTATTGATGGTAGAAAGCGATGGTAAATTAATTTTTTTCCGAAGAAAACGCATTACCTACGCCTACGCTAACATGAGTTGATGAGACAATGCAATTTAATTTCGAATAAAACGATGCCACTGAATGTTTAATTGGGCTTTGTTATTTGAAATCACGCGACTTTAATTGCCAGGCAATAAATGATATCAAACGGATACTGGGGACAATTAAATGTAAGGTTACTTTTCTTAATGTCTTAGTTTTTAGAGGTCGCTTTGATATGAAGAATAGATTCCTTTAAGCTTGATTTTTGTACTAACATTGTCTGAAATCCCGTAAATGTCTGTCCAATAGTTTCTGGATGAATAGCGATCAAACAAACACATGAGAATGTAAAACAAAAATTGTTGATTCCTTTTCTTTAGCTTATTAAAACTACCTCAAGCTAATTTATATATATATATATCTCTTCTGTTTGCAGACATTTCCCAGTTTTCAGGTTACTTATAATTAAAGATTTTCAGATATTTTAAACCAGCATCACTCTCACAGATTATATAGAATTCAAAACGCCATGACTGGATAAAGATTATTCGTGTTCACAGTAATAGTAATGTTCACTTAAAAGTAACTAGTGCAATGTGCGAAGAGAATCCTGAAACAATCAGCCGGAATAATGCCTTCGTGATGTAAATTGTAATGATTCAACGTACAAATTGGCATCAACGATAACAAGAAAATTTCACTGGATACGATTGGTTCATTCTACGTATAATCGAGATCTCTGTTCTTGTGTACTTAAAAATGAATTGTAAATAATTGCAGTATATCCACATATTTTTTTTTTTTTTTTTTTTTTTAGTTTAGTAAGACATTAAAATATGGATAGGCCTATTTGGAAAATGACTAAAGAATAAAAGTGATGCTGCCGAACGTAAAAGTGTATAACCCATTATTTTAATACAACAATACAGCTACACCTACATACGACGAGTTATAGTTTTGACGACTGCTGATAGTATTCTTTTACTTACATTATTTTTAATTAGTGGCCGGTTACCATCTTTCAGTTATTTCGAACGTTCAGAATTTTTAATTTCTTCTGAGATAATATAAATTTGTATGGAGTATGGAGTCCTTGATTGTTCTTTGTCTTTATCACTACTGTTGAAGGGTTAATGAAAAAGACTGTACCTATGTACGTTACTCTGAGTTTAAATCAGAGAACATCTGATTTCAGAAGTACTAACTAATAGACAAACAATTTGTCTCCAAAGGCCCTTGTTTTCTATCCATATCTGTGATATTACCACTCACTTTTATGTACATTTTTCTGATTATCTTAATACCCCTATCCATATTTACAGGGGCGGATCCAGGATTTTGGTTTGGGAGGGGCTTGAGCTCCCTAGCACCCTGGATCCGCCCCTGCATATCAATAATATTACCACACGTTTTTATGTACATTTTTCTGTTTATCTAAATATACTTAATGAACATTATTGTTTTTGACATCTGTTCCATACTGAGTGGTTAAAAGCAAATGAAGTAGGATAATAATTTCTGCAACATAAATACTAATAACAAGGTAGATATAATATTGAGAATTATTTATATTGGAATATATTTAAAATGTCACATACAACAGCAGGTACAGCAAATGCTTAGTGCTGACATCTTCCGTTTTTAACTTGCACTTGATGTCAGACAAGTGGCGCACCAAGCGGCAGATGCGCAACTACGAATGTGAGTCGACTTTTGGTGTCGTCAAATAAAGCCCATTGAATTGCCAAATTGCGGTTCAATTTTATCAAGATTAAGGGGGTAGGTACAGTTATCAGGTTTCAAAAAAATGTTTTTTTTTCTTTCGATTCACAGAAATAGTTTTTACTTCTGACTTCATGTTAGTGAAAAAAATTACTTAAATATCTTTGACAGGGTGGGAATTATGCGTGGCTAAGCAAAAAAGTCCTGCACGATTGACAGCCACTTAAATCTTACTGAATTTGAAGGTAATCCAAATCTTTAACCTTAAATATCTCAAAACAGCAATGCATCAATTGATTTTAAAAATAATTTTTTTTTCCACATTCATAGATCTTTTCAAATTTGCAGGACATATTATACATACTAATTACTACAGTCCCTACCATTACTGATTATCCAGCTTTTCACAAATGGAAAATATGCCTATATGTTTAAACAAAAAGAAGCAAAATTTATAATTTCTTGATAGTTTTTTTTATTAACAACAAATATAAAGTTAAATGTGTTATATTATTGGTATAACTAATTGCCTAGGTATTAGTTTACAAGATTAAAAAAAAATATTTCTGCTAAATTTCAAATATTATGCTTTCTATCATTAAAGACCTTAGTGACGACATAATTTTAACTGTCAGTTTGGATGGTAGATTAACATATTGTTAAATAATATTTCTATTTTAAAAATCAATTTTTATATATAACTATGACAGTTCTATGGAGCTACAAAATTTAAACCCTCAAGTTTAAATAGATATAGAGAAAATTAAATTTCTACAAATATTTGTATGTGTTAGCTGTACCGACCCCTTAAATTACTAATTGTTACATACAAAACAACTCAAAACATTCGATTAATCATCATCCGATATTAGTTTATTCATGTTCATATTTTCTGTCTGAAATTTGATGTCACAAACTTTTGTTAACTTAATGTCAGGTATTTGCTTTCGCATTACCTACACGTCACTGAAAGTCAAAAGCAAAGTAGCTATGCTTTGGGCTATGACTAAATTACCTTCTTTTCAAACTTAATGAACGTTTACCTTTTCACTGTAGTACACAAATTTCTGATTGCAGTACAAATGATTTAGAACTATGAATTTTCTAAACTGTGTTGTCACCGTATATGAAATGCCTCATAATGTCCGATGAAAATTTTGTCACCTTATCTCATTGAAGCAATTAAATTTATTAAGTTCAAGTTACGAAGCTTTTTATTGAAACGATAATTATTATTATTTTCACAACTAGGAAACCTAATGCTGTAAATAAGTGAACTTAAGTACGTGCAATTATGCAGGCAAACAGTCTTGAGCTTTCTCATTTGAAAGCAACATCAAAAGTACCTCCAAAGTTTGTATTTCACAGAGGAGTCCGGGCACTCCATCATTTCTTTCTTGTTATATATATCTGCTTAACGTCTCTCTAAGAGCGAGGTCTTTAGAGATGGGAAAGGATGGGGGGCAAGGAATGGGAAGGAATTCGGCCATGGCCTTTTGAAGGAAGCATCCCGGCATTTGCCTGGAGTGATTTGGGAAACCATGGAAAACCCAAATATGGATGCCCGGACGGGGATTCGAACCGCCATCCTCCAGAATGCGAGGTCATGGATTCGAAAAGTCCTTGTTAGGTTTCCGGAGTTGTCTGGCGTTAGATGTCTACGAAGTTCCCTTAAATTACGGGCCGGTGGTTTGTGGGCGCGGCCCCTGGGAACGAGCATCTGGGCAACGGCGAAGCTGGTCGGCTGTTTGCGTGCTACTGTAGTGAGCATCTACGGAAACCACGAGTAGGCGACAAGGTGGTGCACGTCCACGCCTCATCACAGAACGTGGAGGTCGGAGGCTTGCCCACTCTGTAAAGCGGAATAGGCGGCGATCTGTGGCAGATCTGACAGCAGAGTACAATGCTGGTGCAGGCACAAGTGTTTCGAAGCCGAATCGCTGCTGTATTGAGCTCCATAGATGGAGCAACACATTAATAAGCAGGTGGTTACAATGTTTTGGCTGATCAGTGTGTATTATTTACCTCGATACGATGTATTATGCCCTTCTAGTCAAAGAGTTCAATACTTTTTTTTAAGCTACAAACACATCCATTGTTGGTTCGTCTTGTACCACTGATTATCTTTCGTCCACCTGCAAAGAAATATACTTATCCTTCTAATTTTTTACGTCCTCGTGCTTTCCTGTTATCATTTGCTAGTCATCACACCTTTAGTGATTTCCAAAAACGTCGTTATTTACAAGTTTTACATTCGTCAAATATTTTATTACATATTATTTTACATCAGTTCACAATTAATATCGGAATCAGCCGATTTACAATTTTTGTCAGAATACAATCAACCATTGTCTTTCGCCTCGCGTCTTATATCTCGGACATTCCTTGTTACGGATTGTCCTTAAACTGTAGGACCAATCTTGCTGGTTGGCAGTAACGCTCTGGCCTCGAATTCGTCAGGACGCGGGTTCGAATCCCCGTCCGGGCATTCAGCTTTGGGTTTTCGATAGTTTCACTAGATCACTCCAGGCGAATGTCGGGATGCTTCCTTCAAGTAGACCATGGCCGAATTCCTTCCCGTTCCTTGCCCCCAGTCCTTTACCGCCTCTAACGACCATGAAGTCGACGAAGCGTAAAGCCATAAGCAAGAAAAATAATGATAATAATAAACTGTAGGTCCACCCACGACAGGAGGCTGAATGCGCTGCTTAACGAAACTCCGTCAATAGGTTAAAGACTACAGAATTTGTTCTTAACTGTTTATTAGTAATCCTGTTATATCCCTCAGTTATTCCTGGCGGCTGGGTCTTTGTAGTTTGGAATTATTCTTTTATTACAATATATTGGTATAGTGGATTGGTTAATTTGTTAGTGGAGGGAACAGTCGAAGGTAAGAACTGCAGAGGAAGACAGAGATTAGAATATATGAAGCAGATAATTAAGGATGTGGGCTGTATGGGGTATGTAGAAATGAAGAGGTTAGCACAGGATAGGAAAGGATGGAGGATTACATCAAATCAGTCGAAAGACTGATGACAGCAAAAAAAAAAAAGTATATCAGTAGTCATTTTTACGTGCTTTCGGTTTTCCTAATAATATAAATAGGCCTACTATGTTTTTTTTTTCTTCGTCTGGCGTGAAATATGGCAGTTGTTAGCGGACAGTCGCTGTTCCTCGTAATATAATTAACTATTTCCGGATGCAACTCATGTAATGTGCAATATGTTCCTTCATTACCACAAACTTTCTCTTACAAATACGGTCAATTTCTCTAGCGGATCTGCAGTACGTAACTAAGTGACGTTTATTATAGGACGAGCTAAGCTAGAAATACGACTGTTTCTCAAGCTCAGCAGTCTATGATTGCTACAAAAACTTGTCTGCTGCCGGCTGAATGACTTTTAGAGGCCACAAATCAGCCAGGCCTACGGTAATAAGTCGTTAAATATTTGAGCAAAACACGAATCGTTAATAAATGCTCTCACCTTTAGGCGGCAACGGCAGCAAGTAATGCTTACGTCACAGTCTTGCAGGGAGCTGATAAGAACCATTCCGTTTCTCAAAAGTCAGTTACAAACTGAGCTAGTCTCGCGAACCCAGGGTTCCTACAACAGGTTGTGTATCAACTTAAATTCACTTTTTTTTTTAATTTCATTTCTCCAGCTGAGGGCCTGGAGGGTCACGAAGATCTTTTTCAGCCTAACTAATCTACGGGGAGGGAAGGGGGATGGAA
This sequence comes from Vandiemenella viatica, assembly GCA_031002005.1. Taxonomy (NCBI): domain Eukaryota; kingdom Metazoa; phylum Arthropoda; class Insecta; order Orthoptera; family Morabidae; genus Vandiemenella; species Vandiemenella viatica. The sequence goes on along the minus strand of JARYHS010012519.1, from coordinate 218,491,754 downwards.
GTCGGCTGTGACCTTGTAGGGAACCATCCCAGAATTCGTCTGGAGTGACTGAGAGAAACCATTGAAAATCCCAGTCGGGATGGCCGGACGGGATTTGACCCCCGTCCTCCCGAATGTTAGGTAGGAGAGCAAATTTGCTCTCCTCCCAACTCGGTTAAATTGACTAAAAAATGTAAAAAATAAAAATTGCTCGGGGTATTCTGGAAGGATTCGGCCACCGATTCACAGGGTTACAATGTGCGGCACAGGCGGCCTCTGTCGTGGCTACCTTAACCTAAACTTAACACTGAAATAAGGAAAGAAATGCAAATAGCCTCATGCTGACAGTACAAGAAAATCTCTATATACAGAAAGCAATATACGAAGGGCAAAATGTAATCAATGACTACATTCACCTCACGAATCAGACTCTATTGAGAACACTAAAAACAATTCCACAATATATATATATAACACACTCACAGACGACGCCAAAACATAAATATAATTTCAACCAAAAACAAACAAATCGATAAGATACTTGCCAGAATTAATAAGCATATCCGAACACATTACAGTAAACAATAACAAATGCGTATATGGAGGTTACACAAACAGAAAACGTGCAAAAGAATAGTGTGCTTTCAAAGTGAAGCCAGTTTGTGCGATTAGGACACCATACAGTATAAGCTAAAGACATAAAATCAGCAAAACAAGCCCTGAAATGGAACTTCCCCCAGACTTCAATGTAAAACAGGAAACAAAAACTGTAAGTAGAGTGTTATACTCATAGCATTTAATAACAGAATAGAATTATAAACATATTATAACAACGTCAAAGCGTGTACATAAATTGTTGTAGGGCACCCAGGATGATTGAATAAATAATCGAAACGCTTCTGCCGAAAAACTAATTTTTTTGTTTATCTTAACTAGACGGATAAGTCAAAGAAACCTTACTAACCTAACCCGCTAATTCTACCGAGTATAGGGGGCCTACAGTTTTACGTTTAATTCGAAACACGGGAGAGTTCTGACGCACTTCACGTTGATCGGGATAAGGGCCAACGAAAGTCACCACAAAGCTAGGGATTCGATCTGGGGACGTTTCGACGTGTAACCATACGCCTTTACCACTGAGTCACCCGACCACCCATACAATTTTTTTTTAAAGGTTAGAACACTTTCAGTTTCCTACGTGCCACTTTCGTATGTGGTGTATTTTGTTATTATTATTTAGCACACACAGTTTTTACAGCCTAGTATCTGTAAACTAAAGTAGGCCTTCAATGAAAGTTTCTCGGGAGTCCAGCCGGATGGTGTCATAAAACGACGACGTTTCGACAACCTGCTCGGTTATCTTCATCAGGTCTATTCTTGATATTTCTTCTCAAAATCACAAAAACAGACTGGCTTCGCCAACCAAAGCTCCATCGTTCTTCCATAGCCCTTGGGCTAGGGAATTCATTTGTTGAAGTTTTTGCCTTTTTGGCATTGCCTTCAGTGATTTGCATTTACAGATATTTTATCATCTTCACTTTTTAGTATTATCATTACTGTTGAGCTTTTTTTTTTTTTTTTTTTTTTTTTTTTTGCTGTGTTTTTTTTTTTTTGTTTTTTTTTTTTTTTTTTTTTTTTTTTTTTTTTTTTTTTTTTTTTTGCTGGCATGATGTGTTTTGCCGGCTATCGTGCTGACATTGCCGCCGCAACTGCTTTCGCAGTCGCTTCGGCTACAATTTGTGGCAGTTTGGTGATTGCGTCTGCCATTGATTTCATCAGATTTTTCAGGTCAGCGGCTGTGTCCGGCTTGGAGGGAGGGCGCCTGCTGCCCCGTCCACTTGTCCTGGTGCCTGCCGCTTGTCTGGGTGCTGTTGTCGGGGCCTCCTTGCGTGGCCTGTTGTCCCTCTTGTGTGTTGGTGCTGTTGTATTTTTGTCGCGTGCAGTGTCAGCTTCTGGGTCTGCAGCGTCGACGGGTGTCCTCTTTTGTTGCAGCGTCTTGCGGAGATTCTTCCTAGCGATGCAGCCACTGTATGAAGCCACGTGGGCTCCGCCACAGTTGCAACAAGTGGGTTCTGCATCGCGGGGAACGGGGCAATCAGGAAGTCCATGATTTCCTCCGCACCTCAGGCAGCGCTCGTCCTCTGTGCAGTCGCGGGCCAGGTGCCCGCCAAACCGCTGGCATCTGAAGCACTGGGCGAGTACTAGTGGTGGCCTCTTCTTCAGTTCGACGCGGACTCGGTGCCCAAGTAGTTGTCGAGGCCGCTCCTCCCACCTCATTGGCCTGTCCGGCTGGAAGGCGTAGAGTGGGAGGCGTTCCTCTGTTCCCGGGCGTCGCATTTGGTGTAGGCTTGTGACGACGATGCCGTCATTTGCTAGCTCCTTTGTGATTTCTTCCTCCTTGGTCTCCGCAGGTAGCCCACGGATTACCAGCTTGTTTGGACGTCTTGGAGTCTGGAAGGAGTGGCGGATGCCATTTCCCTCCAGAAATTTCTGCAATATCTGCAGCTGGTCCGGGTGTTGCGGCAGGAAGCGGAGTCCACCTTGCACTGGGAAGCACAGGATGTGCGTGGCTGTCTCCTCCCAGAAGGCTGCCACCAGCTCCATGAAGTTGCCTTCATATAGGGCGGTGACAGGCAGCACCGGGCCTTGCTCCGTGGTCTGCTCGGCCCCTGCGTCGGAGTCGGGTTGAACGTCTTGGTCCATCGCTTCCTCGATACTTGCTGGTTGGTCGACCCCGTTGTTGGTTGTTTCAACCTCTGGTTGCTCCATCACACTGTTGGTTGGTTCAGCCTGGTTTGCAGGGTGCTGGTCTGCGTCGTCAGTGGTGTAGAGCCATTCCTGGCACTGGTGTGGTGATGGCGTAGTCGGTTCTGGGTGAAAAGGCATGGTCAGGAACCTTCTTCTCTGGAATTTGATGTGGCTGTCCAAGGAGAAGTCTGGATGCAGGACCGTCGGAAGTACCAGCGCTTCTGGCCAAGTCTTGCACTTAGGACGCACCATTTTGTTGGTGAGATGGCTATACTTCCGGTCGGACAGGACTCGTAGGAAGACTTCAAAGTTGTCTGTTGGCAACTGCCAGCTGAATTCTTGGTCGTCCAGGTGGATGTTGATGTAGAAGAGCCAATCCTCAGGACTAGTACGTGACAGCCGATACTTCCACGCAGATTGGAAGTCGTCGGTAAGCAGGTCCGTGAGTTTACCCTCGTAGATGGTTTGTTGCTCTCCTCGGCGCCACTCCACAGAGAATCGGATTGATTTCGGGAAATCAGTCGCGACGATTTCTTCCTTGATTCCGGGTGTGGATGGAGCCGGTAGTGAGCACTGGGGGCGCGCACCGGAGCCGGGGGTCTGCCTGCCGCCCTCCCCACCCACAGCGGTGGAGGTAGCAGACGACGACCGTCCGCTACCGCTCCGCGGCGCAGAATAAGCTGCTCCAGCGGGAGCGGGCGCGGCTTGGCTTGGCGACGGCGGCGCGCTCTGCTGGCGAGAAGGCGTACTGTCGGCCGCTTCAAGGCGGCGCTGGCGCTTTCTAGTCATGGCGCTTCTCGGCGGTGTGCTCGTGGCTGGCTCACTATGAGGCCCGCTGCGGCTGCGGGGTCGGCTGTTTGAAAGATCTTGTTAGCGCGGATGTCTCCCTGGCTGATGCGTCCTCATTGGCTGCCAACTCTCTCTCTCCTGCTCTCCTGTCTCGCGTCTCTGGCTCTCTGCCCGCAAGTCTCTGCTGACTGGCTTCGCTGCCTCCGAAATTCGAATGTCGTTTACAGAGGGTTGCCACGACGCCCAATCAGCGCGCTGGAACTGAGGGTATCAGTGTTGCGGACTGCGTATGGAGCCAAATGGTCACCCATCCAAGTGCTGGCCACGCTCACCGTTGCTTAACCGGTCTACCGCAAGCCGAGGGTATCAGCGTTGCGGACTGCGTATTGAGCCAAAGCGTGTCCAACATACGGTTTACGATGGAAGTTGAGAAGGACGGGTGCATCCCGTTCTTGGACATTTTAATCAAACGCAAACTTGATGGATCTTTAGCACATAGTGTGTACCGTAAACCCACCCACACTGAACGTTACTTGAGTGCAACCAGTTACCACCACCCAGCACAACGCCACTCCGTATTGACCACATTAGTGCGCAGAGCGAGAGCCATTTCCGATCGTGAGAGCTTACCGCTGGAGTTGAAACATCTAAGGACTGTCTTTGATCAGAACGGGTACTCTCGGCGACAGATAGAGCGTGCTTTTATCCAGAAGCCACCAAGACCACCGAATGAACAGATTGAACCACCAAAATCTCTTGCCTTTCTGCCATATGCCGGCAACACGTCCGGAAAGATTGGAAGGCTCTTGGCGCGTTCTGGTATAAAGAGCATTTTTCGGCCGCCCGCCAAGATACGTGATGTGCTTCGCTCGGTTAAGGATGATTTGGGCTTAAGAATTCCTGGAATTTATTCAATACCTTGCGAATGTGGCAAAGTTTATATTGGACAGACGATCAGAACCATCGCCGAGCGTATCACCGAGCACAAACGACACTTGAGACTGGTGCAAGTAGAAAAGTCCGCTATAGCCGAACATGCGTTCGATGAACAACATAAAATAGTGTTTGATGAAACGGTGGTGCTGGCCAGAGTCTCTTCGTTCTGGGACTCGGTAATTCGGGAAGCATTAGAAATTAAACTTAACGATAATAACATCAATAGGGACAGTGGACTGTATTTAAGTGAAGCCTGGAGACCAATTATTAAAGATCTATGTCTTATAAAACAGAAATCTTCACAACAAGGCCAAATAGAAGCAAACTGACGCCATGGACATAGTTTGCCAGCACTTACGTCTACAGGTTAAGCAACGTTGAACGTGGCGGGCGCTTGGATGGGTGACTGCGTATGGCTCAATACGCAGTCCGCAACGCTGATACCCTCGGCTTGCGGTAGACCGGTTAAGCAACGGTGAGCGTGGCCAGCACTTGGATGGGTGACCATTTGGCTCCATACGCAGTCCGCAACACTGATACCCTCAGTTCCAGCGCGCTGATTGGGCGTCGTGGCAACCCTCTGTAAACGACATTCGAATTTCGGAGGCAGCGAAGCCAGTCTGTTTTTGTGATTTTGAGAAGAAATATCAAGAATAGACCTGATGAAGATAACCGAGCAGGTTGTCGAAACGTCGTCGTTTTATGACACCATCCGGCTGGACTCCCGAGAAACTTTCATTGAATCAATACGCCGGGAAAGTCTCCATTTACATATCAGATACCTTTACGGGGAGGATATGTTTCAACATATTAGGCAGTTTGAGAAACTGCGCAAGAAGAAAGCTAGACTGCTTAGCTCCTTGACATTCCTTCTGAGGTGCCGAAGCCGTAACATCGTGCCTCTCTTCGCTACTGTGAAACATCATATCGACAGCATTAACGCGAAGAAAATATTACGTCGTGCCAGCCTCTCACTTCTTCGGGAACGCATCCGTTATACGCGCTTTGAGTTGGACCGCAACGCTCGGTCCTTGTTTTCTTGTCATCTTTACCTGTCGACAAGACTCTCGCCTTGTTCTTGGGACTGGGTGGACGCAGCTACGTCTGCTCAAATGAATCTGGAACTTGCGAAAACTACAGCAAGACATATCGCCAAATTTAACCGATTGGCGGGAACAGAACAAAGAGGCAAACCAGTGGTGTCGGATCGTTGTGTGGTCAACCTATCTGGTTTTTGTCTTGATGATGCCACTACTTCTGTGCTGGCCAGAGGCCTGAATTTCGCTCCTGCCCCTAGGCACATACCAACCAAGGAGATAATCTGTTCGGTGGAACAGGCTGTTCGCTGCTTACCAAACGAAGAAGCTGAAGAAATACGGAGGGAGACATGTAGAGTTTTGAAGAGAGCCAAGCCGCCAAGAAATAATATCACGGTCGCAGAGCGTGAAGCACTAATTGCCTTACGTCGCAGGGACGACTTAGTCATTCTACCAGCAGACAAAGGTAACTCTACTGTTCTTCTTTCTATACAGCAATATAACACAAAAGTGATGAGTCTCCTTAATGACGTGTCATATGTTCCGTTGGACGCTGACCCGACCGTAAAAGTTGTGAAAAAGACTATGACCCTTGTCAAAAAGGCCAATCTTCCCGAGCAAGTGATTGAGAGAATTAGGCCACGTGCCGCGAGACCACCTAGACTTTATGGCTTACCGAAGATACATAAACAGGATGTTCCTTTACGTCCGATCGTCAGTACTATTGGGTCACCGACTTACCAACTTGCTAAATACCTGACGCGTCTTCTTAGTCCCATTGTGGGGCGTAGCTGCCATCATGTCAAAAACTCTGCTGAATTCGTAAAAACCATACAGTCTCTCACTGTTTCAGACTCGGACATCCTTGTTAGTTTTGACGTGGTGTCTCTTTTTACTCGTGTGCCGGTAAAGGACACTTTGGACTTGATTCGCCGTCAATTTGAGCCAAGTACAGCAGACCTATTTGACCATGTACTTACTTCCACCTACTTTATGTATGGAGGGAAGTATTATGAACAATCTGATGGAGTGGCCATGGGATCTCCTCTTTCACCGATGGTGGCTGACCTATACATGGAAGATTTTGAAGAGAGGGCTCTTGAGAGTGCTACCCTAAAACCCTCTTGTTTTTATCGCTATGTTGATGACACCTTTGCCGTGTGGCCACATGGTATGGAAGCGCTGGATGAATTTCTAGACCATCTTAATGGGATCCATCCCAACATACGGTTTACGATGGAAGTTGAGAAGGACGGGTGCATCCCGTTCTTGGACATTTTAATCAAACGCAAACTTGATGGATCTTTAGCACATAGTGTGTACCGTAAACCCACCCACACTGAACGTTACTTGAGTGCAACCAGTTACCACCACCCAGCACAACGCCACTCCGTATTGACCACATTAGTGCGCAGAGCGAGAGCCATTTCCGATCGTGAGAGCTTACCGCTGGAGTTGAAACATCTAAGGACTGTCTTTGATCAGAACGGGTACTCTCGGCGACAGATAGAGCGTGCTTTTATCCAGAAGCCACCAAGACCACCGAATGAACAGATTGAACCACCAAAATCTCTTGCCTTTCTGCCATATGCCGGCAACACGTCCGGAAAGATTGGAAGGCTCTTGGCGCGTTCTGGTATAAAGAGCATTTTTCGGCCGCCCGCCAAGATACGTGATGTGCTTCGCTCGGTTAAGGATGATTTGGGCTTAAGAATTCCTGGAATTTATTCAATACCTTGCGAATGTGGCAAAGTTTATATTGGACAGACGATCAGAACCATCGCCGAGCGTATCACCGAGCACAAACGACACTTGAGACTGGTGCAAGTAGAAAAGTCCGCTATAGCCGAACATGCGTTCGATGAACAACATAAAATAGTGTTTGATGAAACGGTGGTGCTGGCCAGAGTCTCTTCGTTCTGGGACTCGGTAATTCGGGAAGCATTAGAAATTAAACTTAACGATAATAACATCAATAGGGACAGTGGACTGTATTTAAGTGAAGCCTGGAGACCAATTATTAAAGATCTATGTCTTATAAAACAGAAATCTTCACAACAAGGCCAAATAGAAGCAAACTGACGCCATGGACATAGTTTGCCAGCACTTACGTCTACAGGTTAAGCAACGTTGAACGTGGCGGGCGCTTGGATGGGTGACTGCGTATGGCTCAATACGCAGTCCGCAACGCTGATACCCTCGGCTTGCGGTAGACCGGTTAAGCAACGGTGAGCGTGGCCAGCACTTGGATGGGTGACCATTTGGCTCCATACGCAGTCCGCAACACTGATACCCTCAGTTCCAGCGCGCTGATGGGCGTCGTGGCAACCCTCTGTAAACGACATTCGAATTTCGGAGGCAGCGAAGCCAGTCTGTTTTTGTGATTTTGAGAAGAAATATCAAGAATAGACCTGATGAAGATAACCGAGCAGGTTGTCGAAACGTCGTCGTTTTATGACACCATCCGGCTGGACTCCCGAGAAACTTTCATTGAATCAATACGCCGGGAAAGTCTCCATTTACATAAAGTAGGCCTTAATTTAACAAAACAGTTTTACATCTGATTCTTCAACACATTATTTCACAATGAATAATTTCAATTTTTGTTATGTATAGGGGTTTAGGCAATATCTGTATAGTCTTTGCTTGTGGCACGATACATACGATTGTTTCGCTGATAACATATATTATAGGTTTCTAAACCTGCTGCATTTCACCATAGTACATTGTTATAATTGATTCATAACAGTTTTATAGTGTTTTGTAGTGTCCACTTTATAGTTAGAACTTTAATGTTTCACCATGTCACTTTATACTTTCTACCATTGCTACTATTACTAAACTATAAGTGTTTAATATTACTACCCTAACATCATAGTCACATTTTCCAGTATTGGTATCGGAGCGGTAATCCGAATTCCGGATCTCCCGGAATAGCGCACGTTCTCAGTCTCTCTGGCAGCCAAAGTGACCGAGAAGGCCGCCCATCGGGAGACTGGCCACCTCCAACACTGGTTGCGAGAACTAAGATTTTTTTAATAGTATGTATACAGTATATATATATATAATTCCAGAAGTAAGGAGTCTTTAATATACGGCTAATGGTTTATTAGTTTTCACAAGTGCACTAGATAAGTCTTACATCTACTGCCAACATTTTTTATTTTCAATAATGTAGATTTGAACAAATTCCTGTTTTAGGATTATTGGCTACATACTTTAACAACTATTACGTATTACTAGGTATCATATTTACGTAATTTAAGAGATAAAGACGCTTTACTTATTTTCTGTCAATAAGTGTATAAAGGCCAGAATATGCAGCATTGGCTCGAGACTGAAACAATTATCTTTTTTTGTTTTATTGCAAAGTCAGACCACATTTTATGTATGAGACCATATTTTACCTAAGTATTGGTTGCAAACTTATACATATGCTTGTTTTAATAAGTGTTGGTGGAGCAAGTCCTTTTTGTAGATGGAATTTCCTTGGTACCATATTTTAACAGTTTTTCGTTCACACTTTTTAATAAGAGCAATCTCAGTTGTGGACACAGCGCTGTTACTTCGAAATTGTGCATTTACAGCCTTTTACACCGTTCAAGTTTAAGCACTCCTCTCCGCAGACCAGCTGGTTGCGTCGTCAGTGGGATATTTGACTCGCTGATCGAGCGCTTAGACACGCATTCGCTTGTGGCTGCCTCTCGGGTGTTACTCTGTGACCTCATAGTCGGCTTGACTTGGCCTTCCTCTTGTTGTCGCTAAACTTTGAATGAATCTCTCCTTCTGCAATTTAGATACGTTTTGTGTCACTTCGTCTAGTATGCGCCATAATTGCTCATTTTTTTGCATATCTTCTGTTTTCATGTTCCTTGATTATACAGGGTGCGGCAAAATGATCTGACGGTTTTCGCCGCCGTATTGCCGAGCTAGTAGATGATGGAGGGTGGTGGGGATAGGCGCATACCAGAGCCCACACGTGGACATTTGTATTAGCCATGGAGCAGTGGGCAGGTGAGCACCGTGCATTTGTTGTCGAGGCGTTTTTTAAAAGTGGCAATTCCTGCGTTGCTGTTCAGCGGCAGTTCCATAGATGTTTTAATGTGGGTCCAAGACGAAGAGTCCCAACTCGTAACACAATTATGCTATGCGTGAGCATCTTCAGAGCTACCGGTTCAGCGTTAAAAAGAAGTCGACAGGTCGACCAAGGTCATCCAGGACGCTAGAGAATATCGATCGAGAAGAGAAGCTTTGAAAGTCAGTCCTCGGTGGTTCGCCCATAAACAAGCTGCTGCTTTGCACATGTCTGACCGCTCGGTAAGACGAATTTTGCGTTTCGATCTGCACTTCCACCCGATAAAATGGGTATTGTTCAGCAGTTAAAGCCTAATGACTATTCAAAGCGTAAAGCATTTGCGGAAGAAATGATTGCTATGTTGACTGATGGAAATTTTTTAATGATGAGCGACGAGGCACGTTTCCATCTGGATGGTTATGTAAACAAACAGAACTTTCGTTATTGGTCAGTTACAAATCCAGAACAACTGCATAAACGTCCTCTGCATAGTCCTAAGGTTATCGTGTGATATGGTGTAACGAAAAAGTGTGTCATTGGGCCATACTTCTTTGAAGAGGGTGGTCGAAACGTTACGGTCAATTTGAAACGTTATTTGTTGATGTTGAAAAACTTCCTGATCCCTGAACTTAAGAGAAATCGTTTATTGCGCAGAAGGATATGGTTCCAGCAGGATGGGGCAACTGCCCATACAGCCAGTTAGGTTATGGAGGTTTTGAGAAGCATGTTTCATGGTCGAGTGATCTCGCGTTTTGGGGACATTGAATGGCCAGCTCGCTCTCCAGACCTTAGCGTTTGTGATTTTTTTTGTGGGGGCTCCTTAAAGCAAGAGTTTACACAAACAAACCCCACACACTGGACGAACTGAAAGAAGCCATTCGCCAAGAAATCGTCAACCTGTCCCGTGCAGTGTTAGAGCAGGTGTTCAACAGCTTCATAGCAAGACTGGAAGAATGCTTGGTCAGAGACGGACGTCATTTAAAGGACGTTATTTTCGCATCTTAAACGGATGAAATTGGTTGTTCTGATGTTATTTTCATTAATTTACATGAACACCCTTCCGTAATAAGCAATAAAATATTTTGTATCACTGTTATTTTTCATGTTGTTTTTATTTTAAAACCGTCAGATCTTTTTGCCGCACCCTGTACGAAGAATCACCACTACGGGATTCCATGAGTGTTTCAGCCCATTTCGGAACTAACTTCCTTGAATGCAAGACAGCCTTTATGGTATAAATCTTCTGGAAGCCACATTTGGGGCTGTATATTGGTTAATAGTCCCAGTGTGCTGATATCTCCCTGACCCAGTTGACCTTGAAAGATCCCCTTGCAGTCCTCTTCACTTACACCTCTTCCAAACAGACGTCCTTACATCTCCAATGTTTTTTATTTATTTTTATCCATCAGGGGAAACCTTTCTTTTCTTGGTAAGAGTGTAAGAATTTCAAATAAATATCCAAATGAAGTGACGAATAATTTACTTAAAATTGAAGCAAGAATTTAAAGTTAAAATTCGTAATTGCACATATAATTGCGTTTTTCATTGATGTGTTCAAATTTAATGCCTGCAGTACGTTATCTCAGGGCTCGTCCTACCAGTTTCTCCAACAACACTGAAATCTTGAGAGACTGGAAAGCGTTTGACGTCGCACTGAACCGTAAGTTGCGGTTTAGCCAATGTTCCGCTACCTCAGGCAGGCTAATAATCTATTGGGGCGCCCCGCTGGGATAAACAGGGCGGTTTCACACGGCGGCATTACAAAGGCGCTGCGCCGTAGCAATTACAGCCATCCTTTGTTCCGCCACTCCACTGCGAGCGTGTGCCCAAGATTGGACGCGCGTTTTTACTCAGCAATCTTTTTTTGGCAGTTAATAGACGTCGTGATTCACTTGCCTTCTATTAATCTCACCGCATAATGTTTTGCTTTCCGGATGTTTTTAGATACTGCATTCCATAAAGGCTATTCCAAAAGTGGGTGCAATGTTTAATATCATACAGAAGATCAAAAAGCAGACGAAAATTGTGTTGAGAAAGCAATAAATGTCACCCACCTGAGTCAATATAGAAACAGGCAGTATCAGGGCATCTCAGTCATTAAGAATATACACTGAAGAGTCAAAGAAACTTGTGTAGGAATGAGTATGAAAACACAGAGATCTCGTATGTAAACACTCAGAGTACGGCGCTGCAGTAGACAACGCCTACACAATACAGCAGGTGTCTGACGCAGGCGTTAGATCCGTTACTGCTGCTACAATGGCAGGTTATCACGATTTAAGTGAGTTTGAACGTGGTGTTATAGTCGGCGCACGAGAGACTGGACGCAGCATCTCCGAGGTAGCGATGAGGTGGGGATTTTCCCGTACGACCATTTCACGAGAGCACCGTGAATATCGGGAATCCGGTAAAACATCAAATCTCCGACATCGCTGCGGCCGGAAAAAGATCCTGCAAGAACGGGACCAACGACGACCGAAGAGAATCGTTCAACGTGACAGAAGTGCAACCCTTCCACAAATTGCTGCCGATTTCAATGCCGGGCCATCAACAAGTGTCAGCGTGCGAAACATTCATCGAAAAATCATCGATATGGGCTTTCGTGTACCCTTTCTGAGTACACGACACAAAGCTTTACGCCTCGCCTTGGCCCGTCAATACCGACATTGGACTGTTGATAATTGGAAACTTGTTCCCTGGTCTGACGAGTCTCGTTTCCAATTGTATCGAGTGGATGGAGACTACCTCATTAATTCATGGACCTTGCATGTCAGCAGGGGACTGTTCAAGCTGGTGGAGGCTCTGTAATGGTGTGGGGCGTGTGCAGTTGCAGCGACATTGCACCTCTGATACGTCTAGATACGACTCTGACATATGACACGTACGTACGCATCCTGGCTGATCACCTGCATCCATTCATGTCCACTGTGCATTCCGACGGAGTTGGGTAATTCCAGCAGGACAATGGCGACATCCCACACGTCCAGTATTGCTACTGAGTGGCTCCAGGAACACTCTTTTGAGTTTAAACACCTGCACTGGCCACCAAACTCCCCGACATGAACATTATTGAGCGTATCTGGGATGTCTTGCAACGTGCCGTTTAGAAGAGATCTCCACCCCCTCGTACTCTTACGGATTTATGGACAGCCCTCCAGGATGCATGGTGTCAATTCCCTCCAGCACTACTTCAGACATTAGTCGACTCCATGCCATGTCGTGTTGTGGCACATCTGCGTGCTCGCGGGGGCCCTACACGGTATTAGGCAGCTGTACCAATTTCTTTGGGTCGTCAGCGTATTTCCTCTTCAAAAACTGTGAGACGTCATAATGTTCACGATAAATTCACCTCAATATATCCTCTAATTCCCAGGGGACCTCGGGGCTTCCACAAAGAGTCATACCGAGCGTGGTGCGTGAGCGGCAACTCTCTGGAATCGCATCTGCGAGGACGCTGGTTCGAATCCCCGTCCGGCCAAGCAGATTTTGAATTTCCATGGTTTCCCCAAATCACATCAGGCGAATGCCGGGATAGTTCCTTAAAATGGCCATGGCCGAATTCCTTCCCGTTCCTTGCCTTAGTACTTTCCCGCCTCTAATGACTTCGTCGTCAAGGCGTAAAGCAACAGTTAAACCACAGCTCCCCAACCTTTTCCATTTCTTTCTCTGGTCACGATATCTTTTTCATTGATCCCAATTTCCGTCTACGATTTTCATCCATGTCATCTGAGGTTTTGTTTCCATCCTTCGGCCTTAACAGGTTTGATTCTGCAGCCGGTTTTAATAACCTCTCCTTCACCTTTCCTCAGTGCTCAGTGTATCACAAATACGTTTCTAATTCCTCTTCTTCGTCTGCTCCTTTTTGATCTCGGGTCCGTTATTTCTAAAGCTCAGAACTGGGGTGCCATATTTTTCCCATATATCTTCAGTGTGTGGATTAAGCTGCAGTTAAATGTCCGGAATTTTTCGATGAACACTTCGACCATTTTCCACCATTCGCGTCCATGCAACAGCACAGACTTAACAAACTATCCTAAGCTGATGTAAAGTTGCATAGATGACAAGAGGAATACAGTAAAAAGCCAGAAATTACTTTACAAATTTGATGTTTTTAGTTGCCAAATGCTGCTTGTAAAATTACGCAAGGTAGAAACAGGAATTTGAAAATTTCAGATGTAGGTTATGGAAGCAATACTGGAACTGACACATTAAACAGTTAGAAATTTTATAACTTTAAATCGCAATGCAAAAGTTGTAAATGACATAAGTGTTTTTATAACTGTAAATATACTGTACTGTTCTGAAGCATCTTTGATTCCAAACAATGATAGGGGCACGAAAAGAACAAGAAGAACAAGAACAAGGAATGAAAGGATAATTCTGCAACTGCAGGTAGGGCACATAATGCCCTACGATATACATGCTTTTTTTAAAATTTACTTCAGGATGTTTGGGTCATCTAAAACAATGGTTTTTTTAAAAAAAAAAAAAGTTTAAAAACTTTAAAATATTTTTTAAAATCATTATCATCATTTTTTTACTACTTGTATGAAATGCACAATGGTCCCCGGTTCGAATCCCTGTCTCAGAAGAATTTTCATGGGCCCTTAACCCGACCTTCACCTCTGGCACAGCTTGCTGTGTCTTGTGAAGTACGCCAGAACCCTTCCGTGGTTCGGATTCCACGTTAAACTGTAGGTCCCTTGTACGATTGCCGGGTTAGGTTTTTTTTAAAATTGCTTTACGCCTCGTCGACGGCTAAGGTCATTAGAGGCGGGATGGGACTGGGGACAAGGAGCGGGAAGGAATTCGACCATTGGCTTTTTGAAGGAAGCATCCCGGCATTCGCCTGGAGTGATTTGGGAAACCACGGAAAACCCAAATCTGGATGCCCGGACGGGGATTCGAACCCGCGTCCTCCCGAATGCGAGGCCAGAACGTTAACCGTTCACCCACCATGGTCGGTGCCGGGTTAGGTTAAGACAGCTATGACAGTGGTGGATTGCGCAGCCTATAGAAACACTGTCGCCAGGTCATAACGGCCACACGGAATTATTATTATTATTACGTATCTGTTGTCGTTAGATTGAAATATGGTCTGAACCAGAAGAAAAACGTCACCAAAAGCAAAGAAACTATATCTCTAACTAAACATTAACATTCGATATCTCGAGAACTAAGTGAGATATCAATTTCGATTTGTCTCGTCGAGATATATACGAATCATCGATTAATTCGTCAATTTTCAGTGGCTCGGATGTTGTAGTATGGCCTTCACGCTGGTTTAACACTATGTAAAGAGCTCCAACAACGATTAGTAACGTCATTGATTGAAAGTGACGGGAGGCAAAATCCCTTGAGCTATTCCAGAACGGAAGAGAGCGTGGCTAGAAAGATAGCGACAACGAAGTCTTTCTCTCGCTCAAGTCGGAAGCGATGTCGTAGAGAAACGAGAGACGATGTGAAAGCCACCAATCACGACTATCAGTCGCACGGGATCTACATACATCCACTATCAGCAATTCACAAAATTGTGCCTGCCACAGGATGTTTTGCTTCATAGCTAATTTCCCTCTGTGCCACCTAGTGGTACGAGGCAATAAGGAATACGTATAACCTTCTCTGCGACACTTTATTTCCCTGAGTTTATCTCTCCTGTCTTGTCGTGATGTCATGCCCAATTACCCTCCAAGGGAACTTTATTTGGAAGATGAATTGGAATGATTTCGCGTTGCCTTCTCCATTGTGATGTTGTTCGTATGTGTTATTGTGTTAACGCTCTGGCCTCGCATTCGGGAGGATGCCGGTTCGAATCCCCATCCGTGCACCCAGATTTTGGTTTTCAATAGTTTTTCCAAATCACTCCAGGCGAATGCTGGGATGCTTCGTTCAAAAGGCGATGGCCGAATTCCTTACCGTTCCTTGTCCCCAGTCTCATCCCGCCCATAATGACCTCGATGTCGAGGAGGCGTAAAGCCATAAGTAAAATTTAAAAAAGATTGTTATCGAGGGCGTGATAACAAAATTGTGGACAGGTGGAAATTTGCCTTTAGTTCTTAAGCCATACGTATCATAAAAATTAAAATAGACAATTATCTTTTAAAATTTATTATAAATTATATTTGATGAAAAAAATCTCTTACAGTCATGTTGTGACTACTATTGAATACCTTAAAAATGTTAAAATAATTGATATTTGTGGGATGGATGTATCTGAAGAACAACAGTAAGATTATTGATATTCGATTGAGATTCGGTAATTTTTAGTCACAAATCACCACGGTTTTCCAGGTTCAATCTGTTCCTCCATTTTGTCAAAATTGCGTTCGCGTGGCTAAAAACAGCTTCAATCGTTCACGTAAGAAACGTTCGTCGTCTGTTCCGAGCTTGGTGTATTGACAAGCGATAATATTATTGCTTCAAAATTCACTGAGGTTTTTGTCTTTAAACAACTTTTTAGCTTCGAGATTTACACATATTCCAATCAGTTCATAACCCGTTTTTTTAATTTTTCCATTTTTTCCTTATACAGTTTAACTGACCCTCTTTGGTATTAATCGACCCCCTTTCAACCGACGAGTATTAATCGAATCCTGGAGAATTCTTATCGACCACTCTGGGGACCCCTAGTTTAGAGTGTTGTGGATGGCGTGGGATTGACGCAAATAGTTTTTCAACGCATATTTTGAAAACATAGTTATTTAAAGTGTTTACATATTAAATAATAAAAGTCTGTTAATTAAATTAATAAATAAATTTTTATGTTAAATGATAAAAATTAACAGTTAGCAATATTTTAATTGGCAAAATGACATTAAATTTTTTTAGCCTGTCTTAATAATATTTAGAGATTTACATTTAAAAACATCTAAACCAATTTTTAAATAAATAATAAAAAATGCAAAATATTCGGTCTTAGGTCATATTATGTACCTTACAATAAGCCATATCAGTTTGAAAACATTAAATGCATAGTGGCCAAGTAACCAGAGTTTTTTTTTAAATTATTTTAAATAAACAAGGTATAATACCGAGAGAAAGCATTCTATTTCACAAAGTGAAGTGAATATTCTCTGTAATGTGTATACTTGGCTCACAATAAGATCTCATAACTTTTTGTCACTGCACAAGAATGGGATTCATTACTATGTCTCCTGATTTCTTCCTACTTCTTATACTTGATTCATTGTTATTAAAACAAACTACTAACCAAGACATAAACTGTCAAGTATTTCAGTTTTACTTTAAGTGGCGTAACGACTTTTTTAGAGTGGAAATTAAATTTTTATGCAAGAACGAAGACTTTCTCGGCGTATAATTGCAATGAAGTCCTCACGGGTGCATCGTCGGATTGCGTTGTAAAAACACGAAATTTCACACGAGGATGACGGCGGCGCCGTGGTCGAAGTGTTTTTACAACACAATTCGGCGATACACCCGTGAATACTTCATTATAACTTTTGTTGCCTTTAGTCGAAATAATGAGTTGAAAGAACGCATGCTATTCACTGAAAAATAATTTATTCTGGTAATTTACCAAATCATCCCAACAGTGATTAATCGAAAGCCAGAGTGGCACATGTAAGCAGGCGGCTTTCGTCAAAGAACATGTTTTTCAAACGCATTGAGGAAGAGGTAGAGACAAAGAATATACAATTGCTTTTCGACAACTGCTAAATGAATAGGTATGCAACCGTTAAAATTACAATAACAATAGTTTCGTATCAACGAATAATAAAATTTTCAGCCGCAAATACAGGAAGTAGTCACAATTTCTTTATCTGCAAATACAGGTGACGTGTGCGACACATAAAAATTACTAATCGTACTAAATATGCAACATAACTCAAATTATAAAAATGTGTGCTCAAAACAAAAGTAATGAATACGTAAAAGTAGATCTACAAGGGGTGATCAAATGAAAAGGTACGAAACGACGTAAAAACGTAACATTTAAATATTTGTATTTTCCGCCATGGGAGAACGTAGTGAGACACCTCGGGATGCGATTGGAGTCTCTGACTGGGATCGGAGCATGCGCAGACGCCCGCATGCGCAGTAGAGAACAGAGGCTCTTATCAAAAGCGGCGTCCAAATGATGCGGCAGTCCGTATGAGGACAGGATGGCGTACAGGTGGGGGATGTGTACTGTGAGACACTCCGACGCCTACGCAGGTCCATCAAGAACAAAAGACCGGGGCTGCTCACGGAGGGTGTGGTTCTGCTCCATGATAACGCGCGTCCTCACGTCCCCAAGAGTTACACATATGGAACTGGCCAAATTCAAGTGGGAGACGTTGGACCATCCGCCCTACAGTCCGGACATGTCGCCCTGCGATTTCCATGTCTTTGGTCCACTGAAGAAACACTGAAAGGGAAGCGCTTCAACTCGGACGACGTACTCGAGGACGCTGTGAAGGACTGGGTCTCGTCACGGCCACAGGAATTCTGGGAACAAGGAAACCTGCGGCTTGTTCATCAGTGGGATCGTTGTGCTGAGGCCTATGGTGTATATTTTGAATAAAGTCTACATTTGTACCCACCGTGTCGTTTCGTACCTTTTCATTTGATCACCCCTTGTAAATGGAGGTGGGTGTTGGAACGATTGTTAACAAATTCGGTCGGAAACGCTTTTGTTACGGTTGTAACGAGCGGTCACGAAGCGAGCGGCTGTTCTCTGTTCATTGTCATATGTATACTGTGTCATGAAAGTTTGTCAAACTGTTAGCACTTGCTGCTTGCCTCTTGGCATTGTAAACGTTCAGCCGTAGGCGTGTAAGCCGTACCGCTAGGGCTCACCTGTGGCGGTGAAGGTCGTGAACACTGGAGTTATGGTCTCCGGCTCACAAAACAAAGACGCCGACTCCCACAGGTGACCACTTTCGCCGAAGAGAAAACCAGGGGTTTCCACCGCCGTGTATTCACCTCTGGTAATATTTTATTGCATACGGTTTTCATAAATCAGTATGCTACGATTTTCTGATGACATTGTCTTCTTTGCAGAAGAGGATATTGAGAGATTACTGAATGGTATGAACAAAATACTGAAGGAAGATTTTGGACTGAATATAAATCAAACCAAACCAAAAGTGATGAAATGTAGCATAAATGATACCAGTTACAGTAGATTAAGTATAAAAATAGGATCGGATGCAATAGGAGAAGTAAATGAATTCTGTTAACTGGGAAGCAAAATTTCAACCGTTGGCCGAAGCAAGAATTATGTTAAAAGCAGAATAGCACTAGCAAAAAGAGCCTTCATGAAAAAGAGAAATCTTTTATTTTCAAATATTGATCTAGGAATTAGAAAGAACTTTTTAAAAATCTATGTGTGAAGCACAGCACTTTATGGTAGCGAAACATGAACTTTCGGAATACCGGAAAGAAAGAAAATTGAAGCATTTGAGATCTGGTGCTACAGAATAATGCTGAAAATTAAGAGGACAGACAAAGTAAGAAATGAACGAGTTTTGGAAATGATTGGGTGAGAAAAGAAGTTTGTGGAAGAAGCTTACAGAAAGAAGAGACAGGCTGGTAGGTCATATTTTGAGACATGCTGGATTGGTTAATTTTCTGGTGGAGGGAACAGACGAAGGTAAGAATTGTAGAGGAAGACAGAGATTAGAATATATGAAGCAGATAATTGAGAACGTGGGTTGTAAGGGATATGTAGAGATGATAGGAAAGGATGGAGAATTGCATCAAACCAGTCGAAAGACTGACGACAGAAAAAAAAAAAAAAAAAAATGTTTTAATTGACTGCTCCACTTGTAACATTCCGTCCTAAACGAATTGTATATAAAATTACGTATATGTGATTAAAAATCTTATTTAGTCATTATCATTAATGAATTACTACTATCGAAGCATGAAATTCAGAACCAGTCAGTGCTGTGATTCTAAGTCTTTATCTTTGACAAAGTGCGACATAATTTAATAAAGATACTATGGTCTTTAGATTGTTATATCTCATATTATGCCCTACAGATAGTTGAGAATGTCCTATATCACCTTTCCTCTGATCCGACCTCCAATGCTTCTCCTGTTATCGCATTTCCACGAGAAATCTTGGAATCCAAATTCATTGTTTATCTTTTTTCACTATGTTGCACCAGTCGGACAGGTCAGAAATCTGAACCGTAGATATAATGCCCATAGATGATTCTACAGTAAAAATCTAAACGTTGTCACTCAAAGAAATGACTTTGTTTACTAGGAACACGATATAAACAAATTGAAATAAAACATTGTAAAATGCGCCAAGAAATTCTACAAAAATACTAGATATTTCCTGTAGCAATGTGCACGTCCCTGATGTTTTTCAGAATTTTCCCGCATTGATTTCACGAGTTATGCATTTAGGCCCCAATGGCAACATTCACCCTCGTAGCGCCCCCTAGAGTGGCGACATTGAAATAAAAATCGGTTCGATGCTAACCAAGATCTATGAACTGGTATGCTCCATGAACAGGATGGGCCAGGGGCACTTTTCACTGTCTTATGCCGCTAGACCCTTTAAGATAATTTTTCTGTGAACGCGATTTACGAAAAAAGTACTGATTGGATGTTGATTGGGCTTTAATTATTGCATAGCCCGTAGATCCGGGGGGTAAATATGGTATATTACACATCCATGTGTCGTCGAGACGACAAGGAATGAAAATAAAAGTATCCCCAAGTTAGTATCGATTCAAAATAAGACACTTCTCTCAGTCTAAATGTTTCATCTTATTTCAGTTTACGAGAGACATCGTATTGTTCATATAGTGGAAAACCGTTCAAGCTGAAGGTTTTTGCCTTCTTTGAGCAGCAGTGCCCGCAATCATATAGGCCTATGATCATGTTTTCCAAGAAAGTAGTGCGTATAATAACATTCCCACCGAATGACGTTGGGGAAAACTAGTATTACTACATAATTTAGTACGTTTAGCAACCGTAGCTACGGATATAAAGCTGCAATTGTTCTGTGCATTTCCTAGTTGCTTAGACCAAGTCTGCCTCTAGAAACAGAGAGAAAGTTTTCGCGGTTCATCTGCGACTGCAAGCGTCTCTCCCGCCAGAGATATTCGTGGTGCATTAGCATCTGAATGGCTCTGCGTGCGCTCTTTGTTCGTGAGGTCATTAGACAGAGACAAATGAACGACCACTATCCCGTCTCGAGCTATTCAAGTGCAGACGTTTCACTTACCGGATACAGCTCGGCTTTCAGATGAAGAAGTACACAGATCAACATCAAAGTAAACATTCTGATTGACATTACCGTGCAAACAATTCACAAAGGTTGTTCTGATGGTACACCTACTTTCCTCGTGTTATTTATTTTGATACTTTTGAAAGGTAATACATTGAAATGATTGTTTCTTCAGCGCAAACTTAATTTTTTTTTAACTGCTTTACGTCTCTTTTTAACATCGAGGTCTTTAGAGACGGGAAAGGATGGAGGGCAAGGATGGGGGCAAGGAATGGGAAGGAATTCGGCCATGGCCTTTTTGAAGGAAGCATCCCGGCATTTGCCTGGAGTGATTTGGGGAAACCATGGAAAACCCAAATCTGGATGCCCGGACGGGGATTCGAACCGCCGTCCTCCCGAATGCGAGGCGAGAACGCTAACCGTTACACCGCCCCGCTCGGTGCGCAAACTTAAGTTTTTCATAGCAATCTCAGGGTTACTAAAAGTACATATTAAATTAAGATTACAAATACAAACATTTAATAATTTGATTCAAGATATAATTCACTGTTAACTGTTATTTGTAAGTTCTAGGTTGTTTTAACTCCTAATTGTGATTCTACGATAACCGTAGCGCCGTAATTTGATGTTAGATTGTTATTTAACTCGACGAGACAAACCAAAAATGAAGAATAAAATTTTTTGATATCCCGCTTAGTTCTCGAGGTATACTGTCTCAAAAGTGAGGTATTTTTTGTTGAAATGCAGATGAAAAATTTACGCACGCAAAGTGTAATTTGATAATAGATTTTTATGTAACAAATCGAGAAAAATGGAAAGTAAAGAATAAAACTTTTCGATATCTCGCTTAGTTCTCGAGATATACTGTCTCCAATTTGAGGTGGTTAGTTTGGGATGCAGCCTGGACCAAAAAATAATTTCACAGACGCCACTACGAATTACACGCTGGACATTCAGAGTGGGTGTTGTAGTTTTTTTACTACTCCTTGTGGTTGGGTTGAAACGCGGCCTGGACCAGAATAAAAACGTCACGAAAGGCACATGATAGTCGATATCTTGAGAACTACGGCAGAAATTTTAAAAAAGAAAATTACTCTTGATTTTTGATTTGTCTGGTCGAGTTATATGAGAATCATTGCATAGCTACGGTTATTATAGTGCTGCCCTCGTAATGGTAATAGAGATTTTTCAATTTTTCTTGCCAGCGACGGTTAAGTTTTACGTAGATTCGGTGAAAAGGTGCGTTGTGAATAACTAGCGCACACATTGGCTTCTCAGAACGGCTGATGGGGGGGGAGGGAACCTCCACTTCCATGAACAGAGAAATGATCTCAGTTGTTCTCAATATATAACAACGTTGCATGAGTTTTGCGAAGTTTCGCAGTTCACTTAGTGCGTATTGAAAGGTCTGCAGTCTCGTTGTTGTTATTTAGGTTTTAGGGCGCGTCGACGAGTCTGCAGTCTCATTTTGATAGTCAGATGCAATGCATTTAGAATGAAATATCTCGTGTCATGTTTTGGTGTATATTCGAAAACAAAAGTGTGACGTAGATACATATATTTTGTAAAAATAGGAAGTTATTCGTCGAGTTTCATTTGCGCTATCGGAATCTACCACTTTTTTTCTCTCTAGCAAGTTATGATTGGAAGCTACATAAGTGGCAAAAACAATAAACTGGCGGTGTCACTCTCTACCAAGAACAGGAGTAAAGCGTTCAAGATTCAAGATAAGTCCTTCTCGAAAGTTCTTTCTTAGTACAGTACAACTCCAATTATCCGAATCAATTGGGACCGGACCATATTCTGATAATAAAAAATTCGGATAATCGGATTTTTTCCGCAAAAGGGTCTATTTTAATTAATTATTGTAAGTATGTTGAGAATGCCTTCTTTTCCAAGAGATTTTTGGTGCTTTTCCACTTCACGGATGAAAATTTCACCGTTCCACTCGGTAAACAAAGCTGCAGTCATTCGAACTTTGGGTTGGTTTTTATAAAACAGGGTAAGCCTTTTCGCTGTAGGTTTCCGTCTTAATTAAAAAAGCGATTCGGATAATCGGTGATTCGGATGATTGGAGTTCGGATAATTGTAGTTCTACTGTATGTCACCAGTTCTATATGCCACTGACAATGTAGTTTGTCGTTTCTATCTTGAGTAGTAGATTTCTTCGACTGTGACTGACTATTTAAACCCGCAGTGTGCTACTTGTCGATTTTATGAGAACCGTTTTATATATATATATATATATATGATTTTATGAGAACCGTTTTTCATATATATATATATATATATATATATATATATATATATATATGATCCAGTGCCCTCTCCCACATGTTTTCCTCTCGCCGTTCAGTAATTTCTCTTCATAACTGCAGTTAGTTTACGAGCTGGAGATTGTGCACCGTCTAAACATTCATCTAGAGGTGATTGTGGGAAACCGTATAAAAACCGCAGTCAGCACGTCCACTGGAACCGCATTCGTCCGAGTAACGCCCAATTTGACGGCCGACCATGTCGTCCTATTAACCTCCTCCACTGCATCCGAATAAGGTCCCTTTTTTTTTCTAACTGCTTTACGTCTCTCAACAGCGAGGTCTTTAGACACGGGAAAGGATGGGGGGCAAGGAATGGGAAGGAATTTGGCCATGGCCTTTTTAAGGAAGCATCCCGGCATTTGCCTGGAGTGATTTGAGAAACCATAGAAAACCCAAATCTGGATGCCCGGACGGGGATTCGAACCACCGTCCTCCCGAATGCGAGGCCAGAAAATAAGGTCCCACACACATTGTTGCTTCAACACCAAGGGGTAATACCATTTTGGCCTCCTATGAACACCCCCTCCTCCCCACGTAGCGCTACGTGGCTTTTGCCTCTAAAAAGCCCCCCCCCCCTCCCCACCTAGCACGTAGCTTTTTTCCCCTTTTGATTCCAGAAGACATTTTGTACTGTTTTCTCTTGTCAGACTCTTGTAAATTACATACGGAGATAATTAACAGAGGGAACTAAATATTCACACACTGTTGTGAGTTCTGTTCCTCATTTTAACTGTGAAAAATGTTATGGAAGGAAAGCTACGTAGCCTGGCTCGGAACCCTCCCCCTTCCCCCTGCTTAGCCCAGCGTAGCCTTTCAGCCAACCCCTCCCCCTCCTGGACCTAGCCACGTAGTTTGTGTACGGTCCCAAGCGAACGGTGTGTCTCGATAAAATATATAGTGACTTACATTTCGTAAAAACAGACTTTACCTTGCCCTCGCGAAATATTACGAGGGACAGGGCCGTATTTGGGACGTGTAGACCCTTGGGCTGAACCTGTGATGCGCATCCTCCCCTGCAATTGCTTTGAAATTTAACCTCGCATTCCATAACAATTTTTTAACCAAAAACCTAAAATAAGCATTTGAAATTTATTATTAAATTGTAGAATATTTCATTACATGATACGTTGAAGTATATACAATTGGTGAGATAAAAATGAAAACAACTGAAAATCATTAAGTTATCGCTCTGAACAATTATAGAAGAAAAAGAATGCGAAGTTTAGATTTATGTTCATGTTGCCAAATTTATAAAAATCAATATTTTAATTATACAGAAATATACAGAAATTATATACAGAAATAAATGAACATATAAGAGAAAATAAGTGATAGAAAAAGAAGGAATATAAGAAGCAAGCAAATTTCGTTCTTGTGATGCGGGCTCAAAGACTGCAGCCTAGTAGGCGTGTGCCTAAATACGGTCCTGGCAAGAGTGATATCTCATAATCGTTTTATTTATTTATCAATCTTATTTCATGGATCCCTGCTGAGGAAAATCCTCTGGGATGTGAAACATGTCATGGTTAATACACACACACATACAATAAGATTCATAATCACAGTAAAACAATTATATGTTCCAAAGACAAATAAAGAGAATAGCAAAAAACATTAATTTTTGCAACTGAATTTTGGAAAAGTCATATTGAATACAATTAATTAATTTGTTCAAATTCTTGACTGGAGTGGAAGGAGTTGCCAATAAGATAATCTCTCAGTTTTTCTTTAAATATATCTTTATTTTCTGCAAACTGTTTTATATTCTTGGGAAGTTTATTAAACAGATGTATACTAGAATAATTAACTCCTCTTTGTACTAATGACAGAGATGTTTGTGTTTTGTGCAAGTTATTTCTGTTTTTTGTATTGAAATTGTCTACCTGTGAATTAGAAGTAAACAGGTTAAAATGATATATGACAAAGCATATGAGAGAATATATATTCTGAGAAGTCATTGTAAGAATATTGAGTTTTTTTAAAAGTTGTCTACAAGAAGTTCTTGGTTTTACCCTACTGAACATCCTAATAGCTCCTTTCTGTGCTAGGAAAACAATGAAATTCTAGTGCCTTGGCAGCGTAGTCGGTGAGACGGCAAACTCTCAAGCTGAAGGTTGCGGGTTCGATCCCCCCTTCCGAAGAGAATTTTTCTTTTCGTTTTCTGTGGCGGTCGCATGCCTCGAGTACGCTTGGCAACACCGCCGGTGGAAGGCTGTTTGAATTCGCCCGCGCAGCGCTCTTATTGGCCAACTTTAGCTGCGAATAACTCAAAAACGGTACGACTTTTACTAGATTATTTTTTTGTATTTATTTCGTCAGTGCAACGTCTCGAACCCTGCCCTTACCCGCCGATGAGTGAATTTCTGACCACCCTGTATAAGCGCAACACGTCATAGCAAATCGGTGACGAGGAGTCGTGAACTGATAGATTTATCCCCGTCCAAACATCATCTAAACGCGCCTTTACAAGTAGAAGTTTTCACTTCAAAAACTTTCGACACGAAATGTTGTTTGTCGGATGTATTCTGCCACACGCGATGGATGTATTGGTGTGGTACCGTGGTGAGCGCACCACGAAACATGACCACCTCGAGTCAGCAAACACGATGCTCTATGCGAGCGTGACTCTAGGCAGGCAGTGAATACAGGCAGCCACCTGTGGCCGGTAATTACTTCAGTTTCTCCATGAAAGCACTGCGTGAACACAGTCTGTCACTGGTATCATGTCACGTATGGTCTGCATAGTCGAGAATCGGCCGTACACTGGCGAGATGGGTCATCTTACAGAGGTCATCAACATCATCTAGAGCTACTTCCAGACGCTGGCCGTGTCCGCTGGAAACAAAAACAACGCCATTGCTTCCTGCCAAACCACCATCCCTCTTCTTCCACTATCATCTAATTTCCTCCTCTTTCTTCCACATATTTTTTAATACCTTTCACCCATCTGTCCCTCCATCTTCCTCTCGGTATCTCCCCTTCCAGCTCCATGCCCAGCATCTTCCTTGTTATCTTCTGTTCTCCCATTCTCTTTACACGCCCATACCACCGTAATATAGATTTCTCTGCTCTAGCGGTTCCTCCACCATCATCTCCCTGATTCTCTCATTCCTTGCTCTGTCTCTTCTTGTTACTCCTACTCCTCTAAAATTTAATTTCCACAGCATGTACTCTCCCTTTGTCCATCTCTTTCATAACCCAGGTTTCCGATGTCAAAATTGGCACAAAGTAGGTCTTGTGGATTGCCTCTTTGCTCCTTTGCGGTACATCCACACTCCATACCAGACCTCTAATTATTATCAGCCAGTTCAATCTTGTACTGATGTAGCCTCTTAAAGTCATGAATTCCGGTAGAACTGGAGCAATCTTGTCCAGGTCGCACGATCTCGGGCGATATTCTGCCAGTTAACTCAGGCAACAGTGCGAATGTCCTTATCCCATCGGTCTGGTTGTCTTCTTCTCGATCTGTTGTGATCTCTTGGACTGCTTTTGTCCATCTTTAGTCTTTTCTCAGCGCAATATGGCCGGTACATTGCCACTTCAATCATGCTGTTTTCTCTGAGATGTCTGTGACCTTTGTAATTGACCTCTGATACAAAAATCTATTTGCACATCTTCCTCTTTCATTTATCTCCAGCCTATTTCCTCCATTTTCTTCAATCCAACTTCCCAAATATTGAAACATTGCACTTTATTTAATTTCTCTCCTCTAAGTGATATGTCTATTTCTGTCCTGTTCTTCTTTCTTGTTGTGAACTTCATGTCATATGCTGCAACTACTCTCTCACACACATCCAGCTGATCCTGTACGTCTCTCTCGTCACCCCAAACTAGATGGTCATCTGGAAATAGCATTTCTTTTGATCTTCCTTCCCCAATGCTCTGCACCACTTTCTTCGAAATCTCATTCATACCCGCTATAAATAACAGGGGTGATAGAGCACTTCGTTTGGTTGCGGTATCATACGCAACTATTAACCCTGCACAAGGGAGATAGGGCCGCCTTCCCTATCCTGCACTTGAGTAATTCTTGCCTGGCGCACCCTCGCTGCGGGGGTGGGCACCCTAGCTCCAGCAGGCTTGAGAGAAAGTATGACTAAGGACCCAGTCCCAAAGGGTACAGTGTGGAACCCATGTCCAGGGATACGGGTAAAGTCCTCAACGACAGTTTTTTGGCGATAAGGAGACCTTCAGAATGGCGAAAATGGTGGAAGGGGCCACCCATCCTCTCAGGGAGTAAATTGGAGGGAAACACCACTGCCCTGTGGTGAAGAGAGACCTTCAATGGCTAACGGAGAAAACCCCGAAAGAAAATCCTCAACTGTATCAGGCCTAGCAATAAAACAGGGCGAGTGTGGAATGACTGTTTTCAAATATAAAGGAATAACCCTCTAATTCTTACAGAGGTATGAAGGACGATTTCCTACCTCTGAGTTTTTTTATGATTTTTTGGGGGGAGGGGGTGCGGCTTTCTGGTTCGCTGACGTTGAGATTATTAGAGGCGGGAAATAGTTTGGGAATTCGGCTATGGACTTTTGACCGAAGTAAACCGGTGATATCCTGTAGAGATTTTGGGAAACCATGTAAAACCGAAATCAGAATGGACGAACGAAGATTCCTAATGCGAGGCGCAATCGTTGCCGAACACGCCCACTGTATTTCTACGTTTAACTGTCTGTGAGTAGATGAGTGTTTTTAAATGTGCTGTACCTTTTAATCTCTTATATTGGCTCAGGACTTAGGAAGAAGTTTTTAAAACTGTATGTATGCAGCACATCAGTTCGTGGAAGTGGAATTTCGACTAAAGGACTACCAAAAAGAAGGAAAAATTGAAGCATATGAATTGTGTTGCTGTAGAAGGATGCTGAAAAACAAAAACCTAACAAATAACCGGTGTAAAAAGTAAGCAAGTATAACGTTTTCAACACGAGTGGAATCACGGGCGCAAACTATTCATTACATACTTCGCGCACAAAATAATTTCGTGAGAATATTTACAGAAGCTGTATTGACTTCAGAGAAGGTATACACTAAAGCAGTGTTTTCACCCTGTGGGTCGCAAACCAGGTAAAAGTAAAAAGCAAGGGATGTAGGTCTTACAACATAATAGAAATACAAAATTTTCATTGAGAAGGCTGCCTATTTTTTTTTTAATACTGACGAATCATGGTTGTATTTTTGAGACGCAGAAAACGGAATCATTATCTAATTGGAACCTATTTCTATCATATTTGAAGTAAGTCTGTTTTTTTTCGGTTTTGATTTGCTTCAGCCACTGCCACTTGTAACAGACGTGGAGGGCTGCGTAGATCTTTTGAGAAACTTCTCCATCTTGTCCTCACTCGCAGTGAAGCTAGTCCGTACTCGCTGGCGTACTGGGCGAGAACTAACACAAACTGTTCCTATGTGGCCGCTGACTCCTCCTTGTCGCCTCCCGCGCCGCCACCATGGCAAAGAATATACCACTGCCCGCAGAGTGCTCTGGTACAGCATTTGATTTCTCGATCAGGAGGTATAATCTCAATAGAAAGAAAATTAAATACGTCGTTTTTTAAACCACTTAAATAGTTTTATTGCTAAGACGCTAAGACTAGTTTGTAAGTATTAACTTTAAGTGACAATAATCTTTGGTCCGCGGGCGCGGCCAAAGAAAATTATATATAGTAAGAGAGAGATGTGTGTGATCGCTGAGAAAAAAAAGAAGAAAGAGCAAGGATTGTATTAAGATTGCGCGTGTGTTTAACTATCTGGTTTTGATAAAACTTTTCATGTTTTTGGTGTATATGTATGATTTTTTTGTTTATTAAACATCATATCCAACTTAATGCCTTACGTTAATATACACAACCTGCCAAAACAAATAAAAGGCATCATCGGCAGGTTATAACCTGGCTTTCCTGGTGAGGTTGAAAAGAACATAGCCAGGTTATATGTTGCATCGCAACTGGCAGTTCAGTTTGATTTCAATGTATCTTAATTTGATTGCAATGATGATAGTTTTCGGTGGCAGTTTCCCTACACATCTGTTTCCTCATTTCTTTTTTCTTTTTTTTAACTACAATTTTATAGTACAATTTCCCTACCTACATCCTTTTCCGATTTATGAATTTTAGTTCAAAAATTTTAAATTCTTTCAGCGTTTTTGGTAAATTTTTCATCATTGCCCTTGGTAATTTATTCTAATCGCTCACACCCTTACAAACAAAAGAAAATTTTCCCACGCCATTTTGCCTGAAATTGGGTGGGGTGTTGGCATGGTCATCTTTTACCTTCCATGTCGGAATGGTTCCTTCAAAATGGCTGAATTCTTTCCCGTCCCCAGCACCCAGTTCTTCCCCCTCTAATGACATCGACGTCGACGAGGCGTAATGCCCTAAGGAAATATAAAACTTCGATGCCAACACATGTTTCTTCTTCCCATATCAATCCAATCCGAATCACCAATCTACGCATTGTATAGTTCCAAACACTGCCTTCACCCTCCTGTCATCCGATGAACCCCAAAAAATGAGTCCCATTCTATACCACCATATTCAAGCAATGATTAACAGGACATAGATATTGTACTTGTCTTTTGCTTGCATGCTTCCTTACTGGCAAGGTCGTCAAAGTTTTTTTTTTCCATGGGAGGGGCGGGGGGTGCCAAAATATTTTTGCTTGTAAAGGGGTCGCGCGTTCAAAATTATTGAAAAACACTGCTCTAAAGTATCTTTTCTGTTCCTCCGGGGTTCATCGCTCCTATCCTATGAGTTCCGCGCACTAAATAAAATAAATAATTACGAAAGCTCCAATCGAGCGATCAAATGACAGGTATAGAATAGACAATTTCCAATTATTATTACTATTATTAAGGGGTGCGTGGCTAGTCATTAAGGGGTCCGCCGGTGATAAATGTTGGAAGAGGTTGGCCTGGGCGAATGTTGCGACGAACCCCAGTACTCATTCCATGAATTACACATTTTATGAACAGTTAAAAAATACACTAATCATACAGTACACAAGTTACAGGTTCCGCAGACAGATGGCGACGCAGTAGGTTAAGTGCTGTGGTTCTCACAAATCTAGTTCTAAATACCGGTATGAGTCATGTCCCGCTGCCTCATGGTTCACACTGGCACCCTGTCTAAACAGGAGACCGGTGTTAACGTGGTCCTGTGTTGCCGTATCGAGGGAGAGGAAAATGTGACATGACAGCACTATCATAACCGTGACGCTGCAATTCCATGATGGATTCTTAACCAATTCGACGAAAAATATCGAAAGTGAAGAATAATTTTTTTTTTGATATCTCGAGATATCGAGTGTGAAAACTTAGCAATAGGTGCTTTTGGCAACGTTTTTCATCTGATTCCTGGGTCATTTCAACCTTATCAAAACCGGTAGTAAGAAGAAAAAACAACCATTGTGCACGCCCAGCGTGTGACTTCAGCGATTTTTTTTTTTTTTTTTTTTTTTTTTTTTTTGTGTCCTAGCCGCATCAGGACATTTCAAGAACAAAGCGAAATATCGAAAAAATTTAATCTTCATTCTCAATTTGTCTCGTCAAGTTATAAGAGAATTCAAAATCAAATTTGGTTTCGGCGAATTTTTTCTTCTGATCCAGGAAGCATTTCAACTTTCCAACTTAACCACCTTACTTTTGAGACAGTATACCTCTAGAACTAAGCTAAATATCAAATATATATATATATATATATATATATATATATTTCTTACTTTTGATGCGTCTCATCGATTTAAATAACAATCCATCATCAAACTCCGGCGCCATAGTTATCGCAGAATCCCCAGTGTCATTTGTAATTATTGGATGTTCATACTATGTGGCTATTCTTGGATGTTAACGCTGTAGTAATGCCCAAATATCTAGGAGACTCTGTACAAATTTGATCTGTTCTAAGCTATACCGCCAGTGTGGTAGTAGGCAGCAGGGTTAACGGTCTTGAGAGAATCAAAAGTCCACTGAAAAGTGTTTTCGTACCGTACAACTACCGCCAAGCGCAGCGCGCCACTGCTGCTGCCTCGGGGGCTATTAAAGTGCAGTTACCTTGACGTATCTATCGTACATACCGTCAGCTCGGATGACGTAAGCATAAATGTTCAGTCATTACCAACACGAGAAACTACAACATGTAGAAGAAGACGGCTGTCCCAGTGCTTACCTATAACACAGGTCAACATGAATTTTGACTTCCATAAGAGGGTACGAAACTTAGATAGATTTATCGATAGTTAGACGAGGAAAAAAAATATACCCTGAAAAAGTTTGCTTTTGTGTCTAGGAGAACGGCTGATCAATATTTTAGAAAATCCATGGTTTATATTTTTATTTATTTATAAATCGAAAAAAAATATTTATATATACATTTTCATCAACTTTTAGTTTCATATCAAATTAGAATATAATGTGTTTAAAAAAAATTGAACCCTATTACTTTTTCTTTCATGTTTATGAGTACTTTCTCTCACTAAAGCCCAAATGTAATCCCCCATCTTGTTTTCGTTGTATTGGCCCTGATATCATCGTTCAAAGTACATATCAGCTTGATGAAAACGTTCTCCTTGTTGTTGTTGTTGTTGTTGTTGTTGTTGTTGTCGTTGTTGTTGTTGTTTTTTTCTATTTCATTCCCCCAGCTGAAGGCTGCTGGAGAGTCACGAAGACTCTTTTCAGCCTATCTAGTCTACGGGGAGGGAAGGGGGATGGAAGGTCGGCCGTGGCCTTGTAGGGAACCATCCCAGCATTCGCCTGGAGTGGCTGAGGAAAACCACGGAAAACCTCAGCCAGGATGGCCGAACGAGGTTTGACCCTCGTCCTCCTGAATGATAGGTAGAAGGCCACAAGGGGCCTCCTTCTTCTAAGTACGCCCCCATGTTGTTTTCAAACTTATCTAAATGGGCATGCAGTATATGTAGTTTTAGAGACATCTTGCAACATTTTGACATCAATAAGCAAATTCCATTGCTTCAAACGAGAACCCAAAAGCTCTGACTTACTGTTCGGCAAATTCAAACCTCTTATTAAGTCATTAAAGTCTGCTGAGGTAAGAAAATGGGGTTTTGATGGTTCTTTTGACGGTACAAATTCTTCATCTTCTATATTTTTATTTGAACTCTGAGATGACCTTAATTGAGATAATTTTTAGGAGGTTTCAGGTATTGGAAGTTGTGGGCAAGGTGAGATTGGAGGAGGAGATGAAGCAAGGTCAGGATAGTCGATGATTTCGCCTTTTTGGCTTTACGTCTTTTGGAAGGATTAACTGCGCAAAAATAACAGTCATCAACGTGATGTTTAGGCTCTCGCCAAATTCTTGGTTTTATCGAGATTACAAACAGGACTGTTAAAATAAGCTTCATAGGCTTCACAAAGCTTTTCGCATGTGTTTAAATAAAATTTTATATCTCGTACTTTAATAAATATACCACATATATAACAAAATGCATTACCATCATATTTACACATTATAGACGACATTTTAACCTCTTTGAGTGTTCTACAAAACAGTTAATTGTTGTTTATCACTTCAGCGACATCTGTAGACGCTGTGAGACAATTATGACCTCTATTTTTTCACGGTATTTAAAAAAATACGAGAACTATTTAATACTTTTTTATATGCGATAACTCAATAAAAAGTATTATTATCATAACTACCACAAAAACAAACTTTTTAAGGAATCTGAGTATTTTTCCTTTATTTTGGAGTACATTTAATAGAAAAAATCATAAAATAAATTTTACGACAAAGGCAAAAAAAAAAGTTAATTAGTGTAATCTTTTTAAACAGATTTGGTATAGAACAGGAATGTTACAATTCATTCACACTTAATTTTCTTTTTATAAAAATCAGACTGATTGATTCGCGTAGAAACAGTGTTGGGAGTATGATCAAACGAAAGTGACCATAAGCCATACATAATACCCCATCTAATGGTGGACATTGTGGCTCCTCATTGCCAGTATGGTTGAGGAAACAGCAGAACTAAAAAAACCTCTTAATGGGAAACTGAAACAATTCGGAATGTCTCGCAGCCTTAAGCTCTTTGATCTCCCGAAGAACCGTTTTCCTTGTATTTTTCTCCTCTTTGAGGAGGAGTAAATTACTTTGTAAGAGTATTGTATTGCTTTTGTTTTACGATTATTCTGCTACATAATTTGCTGCTAAAATTTTGTTGTGATCCTTGTTTTTAAGGAGAAAAAAGTTACTGGGCTATTAGGTTTAAGTGTGTGATCTGTGAGCAATAGAAAATCTTTTTGTTGGTGATTTGTTTCCTCAGAAAAAAGAAAATGAATTGAAGCATTGTTGCGAATGTTATGATCGTAAAAGTTGAAATTCGGTTAAGAACTTTCAGTTTCATATTCTTTGGCCAACGTTAGGAAGGTTGCTGTATCTTTCCAAAGGAGGCGTTTTAAGACCGTGGATTTTGTCAGAAGTAGACTAGACAAATGCCCCGGGGCAGTTCAATCATAACCGTGGCGCCACGTTTTGATGATGAATTCTTATAGAACTCGGCGAAACAAATCGAAAATAATTTTTTGATATCTCACTTGGTTTTCGATATATGGCATACCAAAAATCGGTTATAGGTATAACTTCTTATGCTTTTGGTGACGTTTCTTCTGGTCCAGGCCGCATTTCTACCTAACCACGTCAATTTTGACATAAGATATCTCGAGAATTAAGCGAGATATCAAAAAAAATTATTCTTTGCTTTCAATTTGCCTCGTTGGGTTACATAAGAATTCATCATAAAATTGTGGCGATGGAAATGGAAAATGAATGTATTGTATTATATTGTATTGAAAGTAAAGAATTTAAAAATATATATATCTCGCTTAGTTCTCGAGATATTGTATCTCAAAAGTGAGGAGGTTAGGGCGAGATCTGGCCTGGACGAGAAAAATATATTCACCAAAACTATTATATCTACACGGTGGAAATGCACTATAGTTGTTTTATTTTCTTCCTACTGGTTGTTAGGTCGAAATACGGACTGAACCAGAAGAAACGTCACCAAAAGCGCAAGGAACCATACCTATAAATGATTTTTATCAATGTTTCTATATAACCTGGCGAGATATCAAAA
This sequence comes from Vandiemenella viatica, assembly GCA_031002005.1. Classification (NCBI taxonomy): domain Eukaryota; kingdom Metazoa; phylum Arthropoda; class Insecta; order Orthoptera; family Morabidae; genus Vandiemenella; species Vandiemenella viatica. Next base: position 218,457,596 of record JARYHS010012519.1, on the reverse strand, counting down.
AAAATTAATCTTCATTTTTGATTTGTTTCGTCGAGTTCTACAAGAATTGCAGTGGCAATTCCGTTAGTCATCTAATTACTATTTTTCTTTTATTTTATTATCTTATATAATTTGAGTGTTAAATTCCTCCCCCATCTACTTTTTAGGTTTACAAATTTTAAATTTCTTCAGCGTTATTGGTAAATTATTCATCACTTCACTTGGTAATTTGTTGCAATCCTTGACACCCTTACCTACAAAAGAAAATTTTTCCACTCCCTTCGAGTTCTTGTTGTTAAATTCAATATATTTCGATGGGCTGCTCACCATCTATGGCTTGGAAAGAAAAGTCGTTACTGACCCACTGAGGCCGTGATCAAGGAGAAATGGAAGACAATAAAACAACGTAGACTCACCTTAATGACTGCCTTCAGTGAGCTAAAAAATAGAAAGCACTGCAGAACAACCTGAAGCCAATACGCGGTTAATTAAATAAGCTCTGCCTGGTCAGCTTGAGAAGATAAATCAAAATGAAAACAAGTTCTGCGGTCTCAAAGTGAAGGCCTGTAATCAAAATTCATTGAAAAGATCAGTCAGTTTGTATAAATAATCAGTATTTGCGCCAATCTAATCGAATTTTGTTTTGCTTTTATTTCCTCTGTACAAGTGTAGCTCTTTTTTCCGGATCATCTGCAGTGGTCAGTGACTTGCAGTGATATGTTATTGTTAGTTGCATTTCAGTGTTAATATTAATGTGAAGTGTAAACGGATTTTACTTATATGGCTTCCTATTTCAGGTTTGAAATGAAACAAACAAGAGCTACAACACGTCTTACAGAAAACCGTTGAATATTCCGAGGAAAATGGAGTGAAACGCGTACGGAGAAAATAAAACAAAAATCAATTAAATCAGCGTATATACTGATTCTTTACACAAAAAGATTTACATGCAATAGCGGAAATGGCCGGCAACATCCCGTAGTTCACAGAAGAAGAATTTTGTTTTTGCTTTGTTGCGATCCTTTCTTAGAAGACTGTAATCGGCACATATGTTTGTGATACAGATGAATACACAAATGAATGAAAACACATACATCTCAAGAATCGTAAATTGTTTCTGATCTGAAAAGAATCAACGACAGGTCACTAATGTTATTCTGCTAAACTTAGCTTAGCTTAGATGCAAAATAAAATCTTATCTAAATCTTAGATATTTCGAAATGTTCAATCTAATATTATACAGAATCGGGATAATTTCAAGACCGGAGGAGGATGAGGAGGGTCATGGGAGTGTACAGGGCGTATACTGGCGATGAGGCATGGAAAGATATTGCAATAGGTATGAAAATTAGTGCATGGAAGGGAAAAGATGACCATGACCACAAGCTGGGACTCGATTTCAGGCACAAGGGTGTGGGAAGATTCTCTTTTTTAGGTAAGGGTGTCAGGGATTGGAATGAGTTACCAAGAGAAATAATGAATAATTTACCGAAAACGTTGAAAGAATTTAAAGATAAAATTTGTAGAGGGCAAATGTAGGTGGGTGCAGGATAGGGGGAAGATGGGTGTGTAGGGAAATTGCCACCGGAGCCTGTGCTCCATTCCAATTAAATTAAATTAAACTAAATTCGTCACCAAAAGAGCAACGAGGTTTTTTTAAGCAGAAAATACTTTAGTCAGCTTCTGGAGAATTCTACCAGTTACTTAATAGATTAATATACAATACATTGCAATTCTGTCGAGAGATCACTGTTATACGTGTTTTGTATTTTGAAAAAGGAAGCATCAGAATCTCAGTTACGTAAAAGAACTAAAATAATAAGTTTTAAAATGTCTCTCTCTAGATCTTTTGCACGTTACCGCATGCCATGTAATAGCAGAGTGGCGTTGCAGTTACTTTCATTTTATCCACGGGCTGAAATTACAGCTGATGACCAACACCTGCGAATTCTATCTGTTACGAACCGTGTCAACAACACTATGCAGTTGAATGCTTGTTTTTGCTGTAGCCACAGTTCATAGTGTTGTTATGGGATGATGCGATTAATTACGCTTATAACAGAGATTCCATAAACTACGCCCAATTTTGTCCTCCCCTGAATCCCCCTACCCTCCCCCTCTCCTGCCTCCTTCCACCCTTGTAACCTGACGTGGCTTTTGCCTGTACACCCCCCTCAACCCCTGAAAATTTTGGCACCACAACGGTCCTGATCGGTCAGTTATATGTCTAATATCTAATCGGTACAGTGTTAAAATTATTTTTATTTAATTTAAATTTAATTGCGATGGAGCGCACGTTCCAATGGCGATTTCGAACACACCCGTTTTTCTCCTTTCCAGTACCCACCTATTTTTGCCCTCTACAAATTTCGACTTTAAATTCTTTCAGTGTCTTTCTTAAATTATTCATCATTTCTCTTGCTAACTTATTCCTATCCCTGACCGCCTTAACCTACGAAAGAAAATCTTCGCACACCCTTGTGCCTGAAATCGAGTGCCAGCTTGTGGTCATGGTTATCTTTTCTCTTCCATGCACCTCTCCGAATTATTCAGCCAATAACGTTCCACACTCCTCACCTATATACGCCTTGTACATTTAAGGACTGTTATAAACAGAAGAAAGAGAGTACAGCAGCAAAAGAAACAAGACAACAGAGAAACAGGTAACAAATCACCGAATCTCGTTTGTATCAAGCAGTACCAACTGGTAAATATTAAAAAGACCGATTTTTAATACCCCGAGAGGTAATGAACTTCAACGACTTCATCAATGCAGAGATAATGATGAGATAGAAGCCAAACGTTGAGGCTGGCTTCCTGATGGCTGATAAGCAATTTTCTAATGGCCTAACGGTCGCTTGTGAAGGGTTTTCTATCTCGTAAGCCGATGTCGGACACGCTTGTTGCCATGGTGACAAGTCGATAAATAAGTGTGCAGCAGTGTGCAAGAGATGAAATACTCTCTCTGCGAGACCAGAAACAAGCATTAGATAGGATCCAAATGGTGGAGCGATTTGACTTAGTTAAGCCGGTTTAGACAATGCAGTTATATTAAGTTTTTAAAATTTTTTTATGTGTTTTTTGTTTCTTTAACTCATTAAAACTAAATTTTGATAAAGCACATTGCTTTAGGTATAAAATAATAAATTATGGGAAACAAGATTTACATTATATATATATATATATATTGTTGTCATTCAACTGTTTTGATGCAATGCTCCATCCCTCATCCCTTCCTATCTTGTGCTAATCCCATGATGTCAACATATCCCTAGCAACCCATGTCCTCAATTATCTACTTCATTTATTCTAATCTTTGTCTTCCCCTACAGTTCTTACCTTCTACCTCCACCAGCCTGTCTCTTATTTCTGTAAGCATCTTCCACTAACTTCTTTCCTCATCCATCATTTCCAAAACTCGTTCATTTCTTACTTTGTCTGTCCACTTAATTTTCAGCATTCTTCTGTAGCACCACATTTGAAATGCTTCAATTTTCTTTCTGGTATTCCTGAATTCCATGTTTCGCTACCATAAAGTGCTGTGCTAAACACATAGAGTTTTAAAAAGTGCTTTTTAATTTGTAGATCAATGTTTGAAACTAAAACATTTCTCTTTTTCATGAAGGCTATTTTTGCTAGTGCTATTCTGCTTTTAACATCATTCCTGCTTCAGCCATCGGTTGTAATTTTGCTTTCCAAGTAGCAGAATTCACTTACTTCTCCTATTGCATCCAATCCTATTTTTATATTTAATCTCCTGTAACTAGAATCATTTCTGCTACATTTCATCACTTTCGGTTTGGTTTAATTTATATTCAGTCCAAAATCTTCCTTCAGTATTTTGTTCATGCCATTTAGTAACTTCTCAATATCCTCAACCTGTTCTGTTAGCAAGACAATGTCAAGCAAATCGTAGCATACTGATTTTTTCTCCCTGAACACGATGATAGACGACAACCTTATCTCACCCCCTTTTTAACTGATGCATGTCTCTCATGCTTCTCTACTTTTATTATAGCGACTTGATCCTTTTTATATTTACATATAAATTACAAAAATAACACAGTCTTGTAAACAAAGAGCATAAAATTCCTTGGCATTCAAATAAATTAGAAACTCAGTTGTTAAGAACATACCACGTTACTAGTGAAGGAGTTAAATAGTGCCGCGTTTGCAATAAGAATACTTTCTCTATCAACAGATTTAGAATTAACAAAAGTGGTGTACACTGTACACACAACTTTCATTTTCATTCAATCATGTCGTTTGGCATAATTTGTTTTCGGGAAACTCTCCACAAACAAAAAGTTTTCATAACGCAGAGGATAGCCATTAGGATGCTGTGCAGAGCAAAACAAAGAACTTCTTGCAGACAACTCTTTAAAAAGCTCAGTATTCTGACCATGATTTGTCAGTATATCTATTCTCTCAATTACTTTGTCAAAGGGCTTTTAAACTGTTTACATCAAATTTACAGGTACACAATTTCAATACAAGAAACAAAAATCACTCGTACGAAACACAAACGTCAATGTCATTTCTAGAATGTTCAGTTAATTACTCTGGGTCACATCTATTTAATAAATTTCCTAAAAATATAAAACAGTTTGCAGACAGAAAGGATGTGTTTAAATACTGAGGGATTCTCTTATTGGCAACTCCCTTTCACTCCAACCAAGAATTTGTTTAAAGGAATTAATCGTATGTTATATGCCTTTTGCATAATTTAACTGAAAAAATAAAGTTTATTATATTTTTTCTTTTTGTTTTTTGTTTTTTGTTTTGTATTACGTAATACTTTTTAGAATTACATAATTCACTCACGCTATCGCAATTAAAATTAAATTAAATCTTGTATGTACATGTATTAACCATGACGTGTTGATCGTACTCAATTCTACGAAACGTGTACAATACAATGGAACAAAATTTAATACATCTTACAACGAAAAAGAACTTCAGAGAGAAACTTCAGAATTCTGCATATTATTGCACACAGACACAAAACAACCAAACCTGTCTTTATTTAGAAGCCAGAGTTTATGTTTATCGACGTAACATAGACAATATTTCGAAATGGTAGTTAATGTTTCATATCATTCGGCAGTTGGTAAAAAATTTTTAAAAATGCTGATTAATCTTCCTACTGTATTAAATTGTGGTTATGGAGAGATATAATAGGAAGAAAAAATGAAGTAATATCTGTGAAACTCTGTGGCAGAAAGCGTTATGAGAAACGTGATTTATTTTAGTAGGATTCACGGTTCATCGACGACAAGGTCATTAATGCTGGCAGGAGATCATAGGAAATAAAAAGAAAAAAAATACGTCCATCCCTTAATTTTCTTTAAGGGGGTAAGTATACCTAACACATTCAAATAGTTGAAAAAATTGAAATGTCATTTTCTCAAAATCTATTTAAATTAGAGCGTTCAAATTTCATAGCTCCATAGAACTGTTATAGCTAGATACAAAAATTGATTTTTAAAATAAAAATATTGTTTGACAATAGGTTAATGTACCATCCAAATTGACAGTAAAAAATATGTTGTTGTGAAGGGTTTTAATAACAGAAGGTGAAGTTTTTTAAATTTTTCAGAAATGTTTTTTTTAATATTGTAAATTAAAATCAAGGCAATAAGTTGAACCAATAATATAACATATTTTTTGTTAATAATAAAAAAAATGCAAGAAATTAATTTTTTTTTTGCTTAAACATAAAGCAATATTTTCATTGCATAAACAATAATGGTAAGGACTGTAGTAATTAGTATGTAGAACATGTCCTGCAAATTTGAAAAAGATATACGCATATGGAAAAAAGATATATTTAAAATCATTTGATGAATTGCTGTTTTGAGATATTTAAGGTTAAACATTTGGTTTACTTTCAAGTGCAGTAAGATTTAAGTGGCTGTCAATCGTGCAGGACTTCGCTTAGTCACGCATAACTCCCACACTGTCAAAGATATTTAAATGATGTTTTCAACAAAATGAAGTCAAAAGTAAAAACTATTTTTTCAAATCAAAAGAAAAAAAATCATTTTTTTGCACCTGATAACTGTACCTACCCCCTTAAGTTACTCTGGGAAAACGTAGAGAAAATAAATCTAGATGGCGGGAATGTGAATCGTGCAAGATCTCACGTATACCTTATACAAGGTCAAAAAGTTAATCGCTCAACCGAGGGATCAGTCAAAGAAGCGATGATAACAACGATTTATGCCTGCTTAACGACGGTGATATAATTACTGTCCAGACACAAACAAGATTCAAGGTTTACGAGACGGTTATCTTTTAACTATAGGAATTCTAATTTTCCTTTATCTGCAAATGAAATTCTCCTTGTGCGGCCATCAATTTTATCGACATAAATAACCGATGTTGGTTTTAATAATTAAATATACGTCATAAACTGCTTTATTGATTGTTCTTGAAAATTAATTTTAGCCTTCAGGGTTTTTTAGATGTGTTCGGCAAATATATTTACATTTTTTTGTTTCCATTTATTCAATAACACCATCTATATATGATTCGAAATTCATATTTGTGGAATTTAAATAATTCTGCGTTATATATAAACAACAGTTGAAAAATGGTGCTATGGGATGTATTTGCCGTAATAACAGACACCTATATTTCTTTGCAGAAATTACTGATCAACCTATTTGCCTGAAATATTTATGTTTTGTATATTGCCGTTGAACTAGTAATTTAAAGAACCGTATCTACCAATCTTGTATCCACATCAACCCTTTTACTCAGATGGTTCCAGACATTTTAATACGAACATTAATAAATCATAACTTGGTTCTTTAGATGTTATGAATAAACTTATGAGATGCTAGATCTCGAATAAAATATAATTGAAGTATATACATTAAATGTAGCTTTTTCTTAAACCGAAGAGTATCATCTGGCATCCACGTCTACTATTAGATCACCAGTTTTAGTTTATATTCAGTTTCAGGAAGCGAGAAATAGAATACTTACCCTTCTAATTCTTGATGTCTTGCCTCCTTTATCCTCTCAATATTGAAGTCTGAATTTAACAATAATGGCGAAATTATTATTCCGCTGTATAAAACTTCAATTCACAACATACGAACTTTAATTTAATGCACTTTACAACGTATACTGGTCCCAGCAGATTCTTACACAATATTAAATACCATTTCACAATAGATAATTCATCATCTATTAAGCCTTGTAGTGTCCTTCATACAGGGTGCAATCTTTCACACCATGAAAAAATCTTAACTCCTTCATCTTGTCTCGTCTTATTCGTAATCCACTGATTTTTCTTTGGAGTCGGTCACTCCATATTAATCTCAATATTTCATGCAGTAGTATCTTGACTCAGATATATAGTTACATTGTAATTCATATCAATACATTACATCAAATATGTTACCAACATCGGTTTGTTATGTCCATTATGAAAAATAGGAGTGGTACAAATATTGTATATCAGGGTTAAGGAGGATTAAGGAGATTGTTAAAATATTATATTACCGGAAATCTATTGAAGACAATACCCTGATATAGAACCACAATTGAAAATACTACCCGAACAATGTCTGCATACCACAGGACCGAAGAAGTACCATTGTAGTGCAGGTTTATAAAGAATGGGATACATACACGGTTGAAAATTACAATTTCATTTCGTGTGATTTTATTCGTATGTAAGCTGAATAGCATGACATGCAATCACGTCAGAAATGTCTGTTAGGGAAGGAAGTTATTGGTAACTCAACAAGATGTGTATATGATACGTTTTTAATTTGAGTGTCAGTTATTTAGCAATGTGCAAGATTTTTATAACTATCTTTTTTTTTTTAACAGTTTAACGTCCCTTTTTAACAACGTGGTCTTTAGAGACGGGAAAGGATGGGGGCAAGGAATGGGAAGGAATTCGGCCATGGCCTTTTTGAAGGAAGCATCCCGGCATTCACCTGGAGTGATTTGGGGAAACCATCGAAAACCCAAATCTGGATGCCCGGACGGGGATTCGAACCGCCGTCCTCCCGAATGCGAGGCCAGAACGCTATCCGTTACACCACCACGCTCGGTTTATAACTATCGTCAGTCTTTCGACTGGTTTGATGCAATCCTCCATCCCTTCCTGACCTCTTCATTTCTACATATCCCTTACAACCCACGTCCTCAATGATCTGTTTCATATATTCTACTCTGTCTTCCTCTACAGTTCTTACCTTCGACTGTTCCCTCCACCAGCAAATTAACAAATCCAGCCTGTCTCTTCTTTCTGTAAGACTCTTCCACAAACTTCTTTCCTCACCCATCATTTTCCAAAACTCGTTCATTTCGTAGTTTGTCAGTCCACTTAATTTAGATATTTTACTTAAAACGTATAGGGCACCCCAAATTAATAATGTATAACTGGATCGTTCCAAGCCATTTTACAGAGTGAACAGTTGAATGGGGATGACAACGAGAAAACCGTTGTAGTTAAATAGGTAGATTCTTTCTGACTAAAGAAAGAAAAGCTGTTCCCCAAAATTTTACCAGATGTATGCCATGATGGTTCCCTCCAAAGGTCAGGTGCCATCCGGTTCAAATGACATAGATATCGACGACGATGCTTAAAGCCATCTTTTTTACTTTATAATATGTAGAGGTACGTTGAATTGTAGATGCGTAAGCAAACAATCCAGAAATTCCCTCTCATAATAATTTCCCGAGGGGAAAGCCGGAGCATCTCAAAATCTATCTAAAAACTTGAAAACTCCTTCTTCTCCATCCAAGAATTTATAAAAAGTAATTGACTGTATCTAATATTGCTTTTGCAAAATTCAAGTGTAAATTGTAATGATTAACTATTTTTTGGCAACATACAATAGTTTTTCATTATAATTATTACTCTACTTGTGTGGATATACGACTATTCAGAAAAATAGTTTAAGATAGTCCCTTTCAAATCTACACAGTAAAATTTCTTTTTCGTATTTGGTTGGCTTTACATTTCAAAACGTAAGTTACTTTCTGGACAGCCCTCGTATGTTAAAGATATGTTCCACATGTCACAGTCCCCTCTTTAGCAGGGACCCACGGAGCAAGAGTAATAAATTCCTTTCTAAAAATCAGTCAGTCCTTAATACTGTAAACGTCTCTCTGACCTCGCATGCGAGAGAACGCTGGTTCAAATTCCCACCCAACCATCCATATTGCGTTTTTACATTATTTTCCAAAATCACTCTAGGTGTATGCAGGAATAATTATTTCAAAAGGTCACGGCTGAATTCCTTCCCGTTCTTTTCCGCCTCTAATGACCTCTACGTCAAAGTGGCTGAAAGTTGTAAGGGAAAAAACTTTAAACATGAGCAACTTTTGCTATTTAATTCGTGTGGTCTTGCGACCTGGGGACAAAGTTTCGATTTGTCACACTTTACGCTCCTGGCTGGAACTACAGTTATCCGTGGAATCGGAACCACCGAGCGTCCTCGTAAGAATCATGTAATCCAAACAAAGCTCGTGAAGATTCCCGACCTCAGAGATTTCAACACGGGAGTGCGTTAGCCTCTAAGCTACCAAAGTAACTGATGAGCCCTTGGCCGTCAAGTCGTCGAGTGGCGTTGAGACGTGAGAGTATGTGAGATTCACTTCTCCCAGGCGGCGTCTTGGGACCACTCCCAGAGGAGGTCCTCCGTCTCCGCAGCGACAATGGAAGTCTCGCTTTCTCGGCCGCCATCCATCACGGCGAAAGTCCAGGCCGCACAAAACATAATCGCCGGCTCACGGTAACTGAGTTTCACTCGCAGTGCGTGCCACGTGTTCCGAAATCTTAACCCCCCCCCCCCTCCCCTTACCTTCCTTCCACACCAACCAAACAAAATAAACAAAAACGTGCCGCAGCACTTGGCGAGATGTTTTTTGTGTGCGTCTAGATTCCATCGCGGATATTACCCACTCCCCTGCAGTTCAATTTGTGTTGTGGGTCGCTTTATTTTTTCGCTTCTGGCCCCTCACTATGAGTGTTTTGTTTTTCTCGCTGCTCAGTAGTTGGAGGTCATGTGTACGCTGGTGTAGCTTAGAACCACGGCTGAATGGAGACAATATTACGGAGCATAACAAACACTTTCACCATACTAATTGCTACCTCGTAGTCAGCGTTCCCTGTGGAAGTTCTTCATCCCAAATTCAGGGTGATTCAAAATGTCGGGGTTTCAAAAAATTCCTACACTTAGCACAATTGAGATACGAATTTGAATCTTATTTTGATGTGTAAAGAAACTCATCAAGTTTTTTTACATCCATTACAAATGTTCGATATGTGCGCCCTGTGTCACTCTGCACACATCTATGCGATAGTCCATTTCATCCCACACGCGACGCAGCATGTCATCAGAAATGTTTAGAAAGGCGGCCCTGATCCGTTCTCTCAGTTGCGGGATAGTCGCAGGTAGAGGAGGAAGATAAACTTGATCCTTGACGTTACCCGACAGAAAAAAATCACATGGGGTTAAATCTGGTGAACGAGGTGGCCAAGCTATGAGAATTTGGTCACTGTCGGCTCCGCGTCCTATCCATCGCTGCGCCAATTGTTCGTTGAGAAATGTTCTGACCTCCCGATGGAAATGTGGTGGATCACCATCTGAAGGTACATCCTTCATAAATTTTTTTTCGAAAGTGCTGTTGGACAATGGTAACTGACTGACACATGTGAAAATCTAGAGTGCCAGAAGCCTTCTCTATAACGTTAGCTGCCATACTGCAAACACTGACATCTGGCGGAACAAAACGTAACTACAAGATTAGCGGCTGCTACAAAACAAAACTCTGAGAGTTTGTCTATTCATCGATGTAAAGATAATACTTGTATGTTTGGTACACAGCCGGTAAAAAATTCATGAAACCCCGACAATCATTTTGAATCACCCTGTAAGTTTGAACGAGACAATCACTCAGTGACTGAGTGAGAAATGAGAACCCTCTTACAGAGCATAGTGGGTGAACGCTCTGGCCTCGCATTCGGGAGGACCGCGGTTCGAATCCCCGTCCGGGCATCCAGATTTTGGTTTTCCATGGTTTCCCCAAATCATTCCAGGCGCATGCCGGAATGCTTCCTTCAAAAAGGCCATGGCCGAAATTCCTTACCGTTCCTTGTCCCCAGTCCCATCCCACCTCTAATGACCTCGACGTCGACGAGGCGTAAAGGCATAAGTAAAAAAGAAAAAGAAATAAAAGTGAACCGTCTTCCCTGTGAACTGTCTGATGTGGCCCAGTAATTATATTTCCTGAAACTTATTTGTCCAATTAACTTCATTTTTGCCGAACAATTCTTACAACATGTGAGCGGAGACTTTCCCGGAGTACTGATGAAATGATAACTCTACTTAAGTTCCGCCGGATAGCGGCGTAAAAAGACAACGTTTCGGCAGCTAGTTCTACTGTCTTCATCAGGAGTTTCAGATGTTGTTAGCTGGAAATCACAAGCTAGACTGGTTCTGACTTCCAGCTGTCGAAACGTTGAAGTTTTACGACGCTATCCGGCTGAGCTCCTGTGAAGATTTCAATTCTTACAATAGAAATAATAGTTCGTGACATACGCGTATCCGGGCATATGAGGGTGCAATGCGGGATGTTAAACCTTCCACGAGTACAGTAATTCTTATTGATTTATCTTCACGTGTTTTTTGTTTTGTTTTTTTAAGAATTTCCCCTTTGCAACTGAAAGTTACAAGACAAAATAACCTTTTAAATCATACGATTTCTCAATTAATTGTGATTTGATACAAGAATAAGTTGTTCTTATTGAATTATTTTTGTTTACGGATGTGACCAAATTTTTAGACTAAAGTTTGGAAATTGACATATTTCATTTTCCTGAGCGTCTTAAATTGAACAAACACCTTGGTACTTCGTGTGCAATGTACTGCGGCATTTTCACTGTGTTAGGCATAGTGGATTTGTTTGGTAGCCTTTTCTTAACGACATTGTCATGAAGCCAAATATTCTCCCAGTTTTCAAACAACCCAATTTTAGTTGTTGTGGTGGTTTTCTTTGATTTTCCTCGCAACATCATTCCACTGATTCTTAATTTGGTTCAAGTCGGATCTATTTCTGACCATAAAGGTGCCTAAGGAACTGTGCCACTTTCTCGGCCTTTCTTTGCCAATCTATGAGGCACAAAGTCCTATAAACCAATTGAAAATGTCCCCAGAGCATTGCCAAATTTCGGACATATATTATCATTTGAATGCAATCGATAAGGTTTTTATCAATGTTAAATAGGTACTTTCTAATAACTTGACCACCTCTGTACTTTTCCTTTTCATTTATAAAAATAACCTTCCTCTTACAACAATTTCATTTATTATTATTTTCACAAATTAACTATCCGATTTACATTTATGACACAGAAACAAATACCTTTATAGTTCTCAAAGGGTATAGTGATTAATGCAATTTCACCTCGTTTGTTTTCTCACTCTGACTATCAAAAATATCAGTCTTGAAATGGTTACCTTTGAAATGTGCAACCAGGGCAATCCTGTTGTCTCCAGAGATTCTCAGTCTTGACTCTGCCAAAGACATTCTGCGTCAACTTCTCGATTCAGTAACTAAGATCTTATGGTTAACTAAAGTAACTATGTAACTAAAGTGGTTTACAGCTGCATCAACTTATGTGAAACTCTTCGTTAAAATAATTGTATGTAAGGATATAATAATAAAAATAATTCCGTCTGCTCCTAATGGCCTGGGATAAGGTTTATTGGATGCGCATTCCACTCCTGTCGTAGCCGCCTTTAACTAACTCGGTAGTCCTACCGGGTACAGGGGACCTACAGCTTAATCCGAACCACCGAAGTGTTCTGGCGTACTTCCATTACACGGCATGCTGTGCCAGAGGTGAAGGTCGGGTTAAAAGCCTATGAAAATTGTCGCCGAGACAGGGAGTCGAACCGGGAACTTTTCGATCTTCTGTCAGACACCTTAACCACTGAGCCACAAGAGCGCTCATGTATGTAAGTATGTGTATTCAGTTTAGTGTGTTTGTAATCTAAATGGCAGATGTAAGAAAGGAAGGGTTGAAACCAGGTGCCGGCCCTTTCAGACGTATTCTTTCGTAACATTGTAAGGACAGTACCAAATTTAAGTTCCCCATCCGACAGTGTTAAATACTCTTACTTAGTGTTGTAAATTGAAAAAGAAAAAAAAAAATCAGCTTTTGTGAAAAAAAAAACATGAAAATAAACCACCTAGCACCCTTTTTTTTTTTCTAAAATTTGGGTTTTTTCAGAAATTATAGTTTTATTTACGGAACTTACATTTTACATGTGTTGTTTTAAATTTTACTGAATCATATAATGTCTTCCATAATGATTCATAAATGTATCTATACAGGTAACATAATTTCATTCATCGTCTATGTCAGTACCACATTCACTAGTATCAGCACTACCAACACTAGTTCGGTCTGTGTCGGAATTTTCTGTTTCTTCTTCTGTCTCCTCTAGATCCATAACTAGTTACATTTTCTTTTACTGGTTGTTCTTGTATTGTACACAAAAGATTTTGCGACTGCAATTTTAAATAGTGAGCAAAGTACACACTGTGCATAAAGACTGCGCCGATAATTCTGTATTACGGTCTTTTAAGTTTGAATTTAAATCTATTATCACACAAAACAGGAACTTTATTTCTTTTTCATGTTTTTTTTTTTCAAGTCAGAAAAAAAAACATTTTTTACAACACTGCTCTTACTCCATATGCATAGTGGATATGTTATAATGTACTCCATTCCTTTAGTACACGATCTGATGATTAGAAATTGTCCAGCACTACTGCCCCTTCTACCCTGGTGGTGGTTAGTCCATGTAAAAAAATTTCTTCTATCGCGAGGATTCCAGCCACCCCACTCTCGTGTCTACTTCTAAAAGCGCAGGTTCCAAGCCTTAGTGACGTCATCCGCTTCGTGGTCGTAATCCGCCATTATTATTACCGTTGCCTTTCTAAAGCAACCAGCGCCGAATAACTAATTAGAGGAGTAATTGACAGGATGTCACTTTCGATTTGATTAATACTCTTCCCAGCTCTCATAAAGGAAGTTGCTACTCGCTTTCTATTTGCTGGCCGTAGCGCCTCCCTCCATCTCCGGAGTAATCCTGCTACATGTCAGGCAGATAGCTGTTACTATTTCATACATTGTGCCGCACTTTTACCGCATCTAACTGTTGGATGCTTGCCACCTACACGTTCTTATCAGGAATCGCAAGAAGTATAAGATTTGAAAACAAAATTCACTGAAAAGAAGACAGTAATGACTACTGAATGCTATCAGAAGTGTCATAGAACTCCTATTTTCCTTGCTGTATAACATATGTAATGCAAAATAACAATATGAATAATAATGATTATTAATGTAAATACATATTCGAGAAAAGTACTGCTCTATAGAATGTCGAGAGAAATACATATCGACCGAAGCCAAAGAATAAAGACATCAATGTAATAAAACAAAGACAAGCAGGATGTTCTGAGAAACTCAACTAACATATGAAGGACACTTTAAGATACCACAAATGACGAGTTGTACATAGTAAAATGGTAATTAATATTGTGAGAACAGCTGAGTTATGCGTATACTGTCAAGTGAGTTATATGGAATTTGTAAGCTGTGAGGTACACGACCTCACCACCAGTGAATTTCAATAATATAAAATTATTTTCTATTAACTAGTTATGATTTTTGTGTGTCTAAGCTCTAAAATCACAGAACTTCGTGTCATAGGTATAGAAGATCTCTGGTGAAAAAAGAAAAGTTGAAGAAATGAAAGAAGAGGAGGCTTGGCTGGAAAAGCTTAATGAAGAAACTAGCTAAAAAATCCTGGCGGGATTTAACACTGAAAGTATAAGCCAGAGGGCGGAAGAAGAGGATGATGATAAAATTAGTGAATTGTAAAAGTTGTATTTGGTAATTAATTGTCGTTTGTAAACGGAAGATGAAAAGGCAAGTGGATGATCTTTGTTCCTCATTGAAATTGTAATAAAGAAATGGAATTGATACTTAAAGATATATGATATGATTTTAATAGTAATTTGATTTCAGCGGTGGTATCAAAAAAACCAGTGACGGATATAGAGGACTAAATAAAAATCCTATTGAGCTGATCTGACACCGGAAATATTAGGAATATTAGTGTATCTAAGTAAAAATAAGTGGAAAGGATAAGGTTGTAAGGAATATACATTCATACACAACCACAAATTCTTTACAAAGTTTAATGTCAAGTGCAGACTAAATCAATATTGAAAGATAAAGGAGGGAAAATCTCAAATCTTGGAAGGATAAGTATTCTATTTCAAGCTGTACGAAGTCGGATTTCAACCGGTAACTTACCATTGCTAATGGTGCAAACACGATACTCTTTGTGTTAAAGAAAATTTACACTTACAGTAAATAGGCCAATTATATTTTATTCTAGATCTATGCATCTCATAACATCAATAGACTATAGAGGGTGATCATCTGTTGTGGTACATATATATTTCAGTACTTCTATACACTTAACTGACACATACTTTGTCCCGTATTGGGCCTTAGAAGTTTACAAGTTCTTCAGCTACGCCGTGATTCATTATCAATACATCATCACAGTCTGCATTGTGAGGTGAACTAATGTGAAAATCATCATCCTTCCGAGAGAAGCTGCTTACTTAACAACACAACAGAAAGCTCGAAGCTTCCGACACATGGGTAATTAGAGCATAATCACTGCAAGAGAAAAGCAGTTGTGAGTCAAGATCATTAAAAACTATTTTATAATATGTAATGTGTTTTTTAAACTCCACAAGTTAATTCAGTAAATCTTATGGCTGAATAACATACTGCAAAATGGTCAATAGGTAAATTTCTGAAGGAGGTACAGCATTATATAAGACTGTAAGCGGGACTTGTTTTCCTGTTTCTGTGAACGTAAATCATGCATAAAACTACAGAAACGATTTTGATGGAGTTATATCAGATTGAAAGCTTGTGGTCTAGTTTAAAATCGGGGTATATCTTAATGTCTCAACATGGTCAGGTGATGTAGCAAGATGAAACTGTACGCAGAGACAATATCTGTACGTATCCTCAACAGTTAACAAGCGCCAAAGATGCTCAATACAATCGCGGCCAGAGATTGTTCAAACAATCCAAGAAACCTCCAAAAAGCTTAGAAAGTTTAGGATTTGCCTTAAAAACTACCAGTGACTTTCTAACAGAAATATTAAGCTTAAAATCTGCTCAGCGACGTTTTAATATAAACAGAAATCCGTTACGAAAGTTTTGGGCACGACTTCACGAAATGTCGACAATCCTGTCCATAGATTGTACACTCCAGCAAAGATATCATCTGTTGTTTTCCCGTCATGCAATCTCGAAAGATATTTAAAAACGTAACGCAATTTTCTGTGCTGTGTTGATGGAATATTCGTGCTTGATAGTTTCTAATATGACTGAAAATGAACTACAGTAATTTCTTACCGTACTATTCATCCGCATGTGCAGTTGGAATAATTTAAACTCTAACAGAAAGCGAAGTTGCAGTTAAATGTGTTTAATACAAACACAAAAAAAAAAAAAAAAACAATCGAATCGGTAAGGACTGTTATTTAAAACTGGAATTCAAATAAAATCCCAGACCCAACTGCTGTGTTGTTGGTGTTTAAGGAACGTGTATGCGCTGCGTAACACTTAACCATGACAATGATCTTGCCAGCGTGAATCAAGGACGTGGCTCATGAAACGTAAAAACTCCCGCTAGGGAAAGTTGCAGCTACACCATAAGTAATTAAGCTCTCCAAGACAAAAAAGAAGATTAGATATGTCGGATCTCATCTGAGAACAGTCTCGGGGATGTGGAACAGTGAACATAATTCCCAACAAAACAATTATATTGCCAACTACTGATTACAAGAACGTGCTCTAAGAATTATATATGAAGAAATCCCAAGAACGTCTCGCAGAAATCCGTTCACAAATCTAGGTGTACCGAAAATGCCAGCACACTATATATTCTGCCTACCATCATTTGTACTGGAAAATCCTAAACACTTCGTTCTTAATACTAGGACATACAATACTAGGAATAAATATAACATTGAGAAAGATTACAAGTCACTGTCAATTGTACAGAAAGGGATAACATTCAATACTAGGAACAAATATAGCATTGAGAAAGATCACAAGTCACTGTAAATTGTACAGAAAGGGCTAACATTCACTGGAGCTTCATTATTCAATGTCCTACCACAAGCAATTAAATATACGCTACAAATACCTAACAACTTTAAATCCAAACTGAAGTTTGTTTGCCTATGGGTTTACGCCTAGTCAACATGAAATACTGGAGGCAAGGAACAGGAAGGAATTCGGTCATCGCCTTGTCGAAGGAACCATGCCGGCATTCACCTGGAGTGATTTTGGGAAACCATGGAAAACCAAAATCTCGATGGCACGAGGGGTATTCGAACCCAGGTGCTCCCGAATACGAGGCCGGAGCTTTAATCGTTTACCCACCACACTCGTTCAAACTGAGAGACTTTTTACTTCAGGATTCATTTTAATTTATGTAAGAATAGTCTTCCTGTAATTTGGTAACTAAGAATTACAGAAAATTCCATGGAGTACCCAAAAATACCCGGAATACCAGTGCCGTGGGCGGAACTTGCGTAGTACGCGTTTCTGCCGCTAGGCGTTCATAGCGCAACTCATTGTCAGTTCAGTGCCGCCTGTGTTGTCGACCTGGCTTGTTCTGTTAATCTGCAGTGGTTGTTTTTTGCAAGCGCTGTTTTGTTATTGTTCCGTTTTTTTATAGTGACAAGTTTAAGTGAACAACGTGTAACTGTGAAATTTTCTTTTCTACTCAGTAAAAATAATGCTGAACTGTTTTAATGTTGAAAACAGCTTACAAAGATGACGCTATGGGGAAAACTCAAGTGTGCGCGTGGTTCGTTCGGTTTAAAAATGGCGACATGTCGATTGATGACAAACCTCGTTCTGGACGTCCATCAACTGCCCGAATCGACGAAAATGTTGAAAAAATTCGGTAGCTGGTGCTCTCAGACCGTCGACAGACAATTGATCAATTGTCAGAGATTAGTTGGTTACCTAGGAGCTCGGTTCAGCGAATTTAAATCATAAATAGTAACTAACATGGGGTAACATATATGTGCAGATTACAATGGAAATTGATTGTACTAATGAGTTTTTAAGCAACTAACCGGTTATAGGTTGTTGGTAATATTTTTTGCTGTCGTCAGTCTTTCGACTGGTTTGATGCAATCCTCCATCCTTTCCTATCCTGTGATAACCACTTCATTTCTACATACCCCTTACAGCCCACGTCCTCAATTATCTGCTTCATATATTCTAATCTCTGTCTTCCTCTACAGTTCTTGCATTCGACTGTTCCCTCCACTAACAAATTAACCAATCCAGCATGTCTCAAAATATGACCTACCAGCCTGTCTCTTCTTTCCGTAAGCTTCTTCCACAAACTTCTTTTCTCAGCCATCATTTCCAAAACTCGTTCATTTCGTACTTTGTCTGTTCACTTAATTTTCAGCATTCTTCTGTAGCACCACGTAATATTACTGCTTTGCAAATAATTTTATGTACTTTTTCACATCCCCGAGACTGTTCAAACATGGGATCAAAGTGAACATATCTTATCTATCCATCTGTATCTTATATCATAACAATAATAATTTACAGTTTACTATAAATGAATACAATTTACAGAGAATCTCGTTAATTGTTAGCAATTACACAAAAAGCACTGCTCACTATATAATTATAATAATAATTTCCGTGTGGTCGTAATGACCTGGTGACAGAGTTTCTGTTGGCTACACATTCCGCCCTTGTCGGAGCCGCCTTAACCTAACCCGGTAGTTCTATCGGGTGCGGGGCACCTAACGTTTAACGTGGACTCCGAACCACGGAAGTGTTCTGGCGTACTTCATATTACGCAGCAAGCTGTGCCAGAGGTGAAGGTCGGGTTAAGGGCCTATGAAAATCCCTGCCGAGAAAGGGACTCGAACAGGGGACTTTCGATCCTCAGTCAGACACCAAACCACCGCGCCAGCTGACCGCTCATTATATAAGTGATTGTTAATAACTTTGTCACCTTTGTATTCCTTACACTAATAGATATTTACATACTCAGCATTAAATTCCAAGAAAAAATCTTTTACAGAGTAAAATGGATTCATCATCATTATCTTTGGGGACCATCTCCAGTTTCCCGGGTGTGGTTTACGAGCCTTGGTTGTTATAGACGATTGTTTTCCACCTTTTCCTGTCCAGAAAGGTTTCTCTGTCTGTGATGAACTCCCAATTCGAGCCTCTTCTCTCTACGTCCTCCTTCATTTGGTCTGTCCATCTTCTTCTTGGTCTTCCCACTGGTCTTTTGCCCACTATCCTTTTTTCGAAATAAGTTTTTGGCAGTCTTTTACTAGTCATTCTCTTCACATGCCCAAACCACCGAAGTCTTGATGACCTAAGTCTCTCTTCAATGGATTCCCTTAGCTCTAGGTTTGATCTAATGTCATCATTCTTTATGCGGTCTACTTTTCTGGAGGGCCGTTCTAAGAAACTTCATTTCACATGCTTGGATCTTGCTAAGGTCCATTGATGTTAGTGTGCATGTTTCCAAAGCATATGTGAGAATAGGAATGAGATATGATTTGTACAAGACAATTTTTGTTCTTCTGGGAACCTTCATGTCCCATAGTAAGCCTCGCACGGTACTGTAGAAGTTGGCTCCTTTGGTTACTCTACTCATTATTTCTAACTCACTTCTACCAATATTGGCAATTATGCTGCTCGGGTAGCTGAATTGGTCAACAACTTCAACTTCGTGGTCTTGTAATTTTATATGACAGTCTGCATTCCTTCGGCTTATTTTTAGTGCTACAGTTTTTTTTGGATTCAATTGATTCTGAAGTAAAATCTTTTTCAGTTTCGATTTGTAGATAACATATTGTTCCTGTGGTGGGAATATTATCGCTTTGGGTGCCGTTGATGATGACTTGTAATCTTTGTGAATGTTACATTTATTCGAGATGTTACATTTACTTATGTCAGCACTGAAATAGAAGAGATCCGGATTTTATGCTACAAAATACAGTAGGGAGTATAGGCATTTTATTGTCATTATAAGTATACCTGGGATTCTAAACAGATTTGTTTTTCTTTGCCCTTGACATCATCTGTTAAATCTGGCACATACGCACATACAGTATCGCACGCAGAGCTAGACACGTTTACAAATTATTCAGCACCGGCGCAATTATTTATGTACCCACTTTGACAATAAATTTGGCCGCCGCTGAAAAATTCTATCACTCTTATTTTGCACAATCTGACATCAATGTTATCCTAAGAAACAGTAACGCAATACTGGCGTTCCAGTATTGCATTACTGTTTCCTGGGATGACATTGATGTCAGATTGTGCAAAATAAGAGTGATAGAATTTTTCAGCGACGGCCAAATTTATTGTCAAAGTGTGTACATATCACCGCAATTTAGGTTGCTAAAACACTCGAATATGAATTCATGAGAAATTCCTCACGCATCTTTAGAAGATCTGCTCCACTTTCACTTTGCAGTGATTGAAACAATTTCTTGTTTTTCTCATTAAAAAAATAGCTACAGCATAAGTCAGTCAGCTGCACTACTTATTACGAATACCAGCATGAAAAGCAGTCAAAACTGGCAGATACAGGTATGACAATCACCTATGGAGGTAGGAAGTATTTGTTGATATGGAGCAGCCTAAACCCGTGAAGTCATTAGGAATGTTGTTACGGGGGAACACAGAGGAGGGACGGAGAGAGAAAAGGTCGATGTTAAAGGGGAGTGGGAAAATTAAATCACTATGTTGAAAATAGAAAAAGTTTCTAACGAAAGTATAGAATAACCATTAATTACCCTTTCTCATATACTACTATCATCAACAAAATTAGCACTTTAGTCACATACTTACTAATGTGTTTCGTGACGTGAGAAAACTTTCTCCGGCTAGACTTTCGGCGTAATGAGCAAGGATGTTTCCCGCAGTCGGAACATAGAAAGCCAGTCTGACACGCTGGTATTACCAATGTGTTCCTTTATTATCACTGATAACGCACGCACATTCGCGAAATATGAGCAATGGAAGGAAACGATCAATTTGCGGGCTTAGACACGAGTAGTGCGCTTATTCCTCACTAAAAGAAAGTCATACATAACTCTTCATATTGAAACAAATTCTGTTAGATAACTACCGAAAGTCTAGAGATGAACGAAGTTACATTGAGAAAGAGGCCATGATAATCAAGATAAAAGTATCAGGCAGTTTGCCTGCTACGGATCTCTCGTGCATTCTATAACCTGCACGTCGTGAGTTATCTTTGTGCTGATTAGAAAACGCAGATTTCTGCAGTCTGTATTTATTTACCCTTAACTCTCTTCCTATCTTCTTCGGTTATTATCGCTCAGTTTCATTATTCTGTAATGTGGATTCTTTGTGTCCTTACTTCAGACAGTGTCATGGATTCGTTTGACGCAAACTGCCCTAATTCTGCCGTTACTCATTTGTTTACCTAACCAGTTGCTTTCGACTGCAAAAATATAAATTAGCGGAAGGAAGGAAAACATATACGCCATTCCTCCGAATGTACAAGCAGTGTATGAATGATATCAATATGACAGTATATTAACTTTTGTAAGTGTTGGAGGTTCCCGCCAAAATTCGGTAATTATTACGCTAGATCATAGTTCTTAACATTTTTGGCACCCTTTTCGAAACAAAAAATTACTCAACGCCCCATTTTCGAAAAATAAGTTATCAACTTTTTAAAAAAAAAAATAAAAAAAAATAAAGATAAAAACCAAACCAAACCAAACTGATTCACAGTCTGGTAATAAATAATCTAACTCATAGTGCTCCAAAATTTTTGCCTTTTAACACCTTTTGGAACCAGTGAATCTACGGTGCCTCTATAACGTGAAGAGCACAATATTATCTATTAAAAAACAAGGACAGATCTCTAAAGTTATTTCATCAAAAGATACTAACGATATTTGTTCATTTTTTAAAGTTTAAATAGCAGATAGATATTGTGAAATAAAATGTTATTATTTAAAGGGCTGAACTCGGTACAGTTATTATACTAATTTTTCGATATTATTGGTTACTTGTTTGTCTTCAATAATCTTAAATCGCCGCGTTCCAATATTGACAGTACGCTTCTTTTCTTAGCTGATTACGCTAAATTCTCTTTTGGTTACGTATGAACGGTAATGTAATGGACGTCTATTGGCTACGTGAGGTGTTTTTTTCGGAAATCCGAACCCACCCCTCCCCCCACCCCTCCCCCCACCCCTCCCGTGGTGAGATATGTTGAGATCCGGTCGGATTACCCCCCCCCCTCCCCCTCGTTTTCAGACTACCTCGTAGGTTTTTGAAGTGAACTACACTTAACGGTTCCTTGAAGTTTATTACTCGGTACACAATACAACTGGTAAACCATAAACAAATGTGGGTACAGTTATCAGAAGACCGTCGAGAATTTCAGCCTGGTCCTGATCCGGGGTAGAGTGACGGCTTCTACTTCTCGCGAACTTCCGGTGGTCTTCTGTAGTTGGCGCTGGTTCAGCGGTCAGGCTGGAACTGGCGGTGGAGCGGCCGGCTACGCTTATATAGGCGGCCTGGCGCAGGAATTCCGTTGTGTGGTAGTACGGCGACCTCTGTAAGAAATAGTCCCACTTAGCCTCTAGATGATTCTATTTATTTTCCTGGTTTGTTTTGATGCCTCTGCGCCTGTTTGGAGTCGTATATGTATCCCGGCGTGCAGGCGCGTTGTGTGTGAGGTCTGCCTGGCAGGGGCCTTTACTGGCAGACTGAACAGTTTTCGAGACATATTTTAGCTCTGTTGTTCTTTAAGGAATTAAAAAGTGACGTGAGATTTCTGTCAATCTCCCCCCTACCCCCTACCCCCCACTCTTGGTGAGATTTCGCCTGAACCCCCTCCCCCTATTTCACCCCACGTAATTAATGGTCGGTCCCCAATGAAAAAACTGTTACATGGAGCCCTTAAAGCAGTAACTGTTACATGGAGCCTTTAAAGCAGTAACTGTTACATGGAGCCCTTAAAGCAGTAACTGTTACATGGAGCCCTTAAAGCAGTAACTGTTACATGGAGCCCTTAAGACAGTAACTGTTACATGGAGCGCTTAAAGCCGTAACTGTTACATGGAGCCCTTAAAGCAGTAACTGTTACATGGAGCCCTTAAAGCAGTAACTGTTACATGGAGCCCTTAAGACAGTAACTGTTACATGGAGCGCTTAAAGCCGTAACTGTTACATGGAGCCCTTAAAGCAGTAACTGTTACATGGAGCCCTTAAAGCAGTAACTGTTACATGGAGCCCTTAAAGCCGTAACTGTAAAGCAGAGGGGCGGTGGTTGGTTTCCTTTGACCACAAACGCTCCCTCTGTCAAACAGGGGGCGGTACTGCCCCCCTTGGGAACCATTGCACTTGACAGTTGCGATACAGCGCTGCATTAGACAGCGGGAGTAGAACCCGGACCCCTGGAACCAGATTCAGCAATACTACAAAGAAAATGGTGTAAAAAAATATCACCTCAGCACATATATTTCCAACAGTTAAGACACAGGCTTTAGTTTCATGGATTATAAATCAAAATTCCGTCTGGAACCACTGTTGATTGTTAATGTTACTTTATTCCCATACGCGTTTCGACCATATGGTGTGGGGCATCGTCAGTAGAGCTAAGGTGATGATTTATAATCTATTAACCAACAACTGCGGAAGATGGCCTACAACCAGATTTGCAGTTTAGTTTCGTAGTTTGTTGACATTTATTGTTTGGCTTATGAGTACTGAACAAATTTTTCCTTTATTAAAACTCATTGTTCAAAATCATATAAATGAACATGAAACAACATAAATGGCGAAACATGGTGCCGGCACCAATCACAACCATTTCTGTGGAGAAGTTGGGAATTCAAACCAGGCAATATGATGATTAAGAACATTGCACCACCCTCCCTCCTAACCCAGTGAATAAATCCCAGATTCGAAAGTATCCCACCTGGACTCTAACCCTGTCTCAAGTGCAAGAAGCCTTCAAAGTGTCTCTGCGACCACGAAAAAAACAACAGAGATTGCTAAAATACAATTAGATCAAGCCAATAAGGACCGCCGTAAAAACGGTGCCTCATACGAGCCTATTAATTTTCCAGCTAATCTGCTCAAAACAGTCACGCGACTACAGAAATATACTTCCTGACCGTCTACAGAACAACATGAAACATGAAAATTCAAAACAATGCCGAGACTGAATATGATATAGTACATGTATAAAGTATTAGAAGAGTATGGTAATACGCCACATACTAAAATTCCTTATGCTAAGTCTAAACCAATAGAACTTTTTCTCCTGCATTCTCACATCAGATCAAATTTCATGTAAAATTCTCGCAGGCCAAAACGTCAAAGACTAAATACTTGCGTCATGTTATTGGTATACTGGTTTCCATACGCTCGGTTGAGTTATATCTAAAAGAAACAAATTTAAAAAATAAAAAACACATTATGTCACGAGTGAAATAGTTGTTCCATCCTGTTAATTCTTGTATAATATTCATAACCCCTGCCCTCGTATTTCCTAACTTCAAGAAGTTTTGCAAAAATATATGGAAGTTGTGGATCATTGTCCTGATACGGATAAATAAATTCTGCCAGAGCAATTGAATTTTTGTTCGTTTATTCGTTTTCCGAACGCGTTTCACTTCTTTTATAGAAACAACTTCAGCAGTTTCTTGTGTTCATTATGTGTACATTTTACAATGTGGTTATGTTATCACATTTTGTAAATTAAAGTTATAATATAAATTTTAATCTACTTACGGTTTCCATTTATATTGCTTTATTTACACTCCATTCTCGGCTAGTTGGTTGTTATAAAACAAAACAGCAAGCGGAAAATGATCAGCTACTCCAAAAGGAAGTAAAAATCACTAATGCCGAGAACTGAATGTTAATAAAGCTATATAATTAGAAACACTGTAAGTATTTTAAAATTTATATCGCAACTTCAGTTTATAACATAAGAACATTGTAACATGTTTACACAATTAACAGGAGTAACTGCTAAAGTTGCCTCTATAAAAGAAATGAAACGCATTCGGAAAACAAATAAAATAACAAAAATTCAATTAATGAGTAATACATTTTCGTGGTATGCCGCGTTGTTTATTTCATAACCTGAGCTTTCGTCAGAGATAATGTTTAAGTTGACATAGCAACGAACGCCAAGCATTGCAGAGTGAAAGGCCGCTCTCTTCGTTGATGTTTAAAATTTCTGCTGCCTTTTTCACTCGTCGAGGCTACCACATCAACGAAGATAGCGGCCTTTTACTCTGCAATGTTTGACGCTTGTTGCTACGTGAAGGTTGCAGGATGGCAGCCGAAAGCTCAGATAAGCGGTACTTATTTCACAAGAATTGTTTAGATGCAATGAGAAATTTTCCAATTCTTTCGCGTTAGTCAGTAGCGAATTGATGTACGAATTGTGATCGTTTGGAAGACAGATAACGTCGGTTTCGTTTGAATTTGTTGGAGAATATGCGAAAATATTTAATTTACGAGTGCAACGAAATACTTCTTCCGCCAACCTATTTAGGTCGCAATGACAGCAGGGGTAAGATACGAGAAAGAAGATGCCGTACTGATACAAAAATTTATTCTTTCTTTCCTCGTTCTGTTCGGGATTGGAATGCACAGAATTAGGATTCGTGCTTAGCACCCTCTGTGAATTGCAGAGTATGGATGTAGATGTAGATATAGATATATTAAGGACTCTGTAAATGCTTCATTGCTAAGCAGACATTTGTGTAACAAAAGGCTTCCTAACTTTCCACAAGGTTTTTTTTTTTTTTTTTTTTTTTTTTTTTTTTTTTTTTTTTTTTTTTTTTTTACTGCCCACTACCAAAATGATAAATATTGCCAATGCCGACGCACAGAAGTGTTTCTTCTATTCTTCGCATCATAGTCGTTACCAGTTGCAGCATGTTATTGCTTTCGATCTGGTTTTCTGATGTACGCTGATTCCCTTCTCGGCTGGTTGTTGGTACACATGTATCGTCGAATTGTGACGGAATAATCATAATGAATCATCTTACAATTGATGCCTGTATGGTTACATATCCGAATGTTAACAAAAGAAAATAAGAACTTAGACTCACGAATACCAATGTCCACGTATACCCCCAGGAAGATATCAATAAGCATAAAACGATTTGTATCAATTGCCACAGCGATTTGACTTTATACTTGAAAGATTTTAATTACGACTAGATAAGTTCTATTTAAAATTGTAATCGATATATTCAAAACTGTAAGTGGCGTAAGTATAACGATAATTAACAGAAGTAAGATTGTAATGAGTATAATCAAACATGTTACTAGTTAACCATAATGAATCATATTACAAGTGATGGCTGTGTGGTTACGTGACCGAATGTCAATAAAAAATTTAAAAAAATTGCGATGGTAACGTCGGAAATCTTTTTAACAAGAAAAGCCCAGTAATGCGTGTATAATGAAGCGAACACAGTGGCCTATTGAAGCACTACGGCGCTGTTGGATTACCTGTAATTGCGACTACAATGCATTATAGCGGTCGAGTGACAGCTGGTGTCAGGGGTCTTGTAAGCGACGGGGAATGATTCGGCAGATTGCCGCCTGCCTTCTGTTTGTGTGTGTGTGCTGTGCCAATAAGTACTTCTCTGTCAGTGTTTTTGTACGCGAGAAGAGGCTAACTCCGCCTCACCTGACACGCATATATTGTACGGGGGCGAACATTAATATTATGTGAACTCAAAATGAGGGGAGCCCAGCAAAATCTTATTAAGGCTAGAGCAGGGGGGGGGGGGAGGAGGATTGGTAAAAATCTCTCCCCAACTTTTTATTTGAGATTGCCGCCTTCCTTCAAAGAATTTTTCTGCCACCTTGAGCCGTTGAGTTAATATTAATAATTAAAAAAAGGGTCACCACCTCTTCAAACATAATAATCTCACGTTGGAGGGGGAGGGGGGAGGTAACCCAAATCCCCAAAAGGATGAGGGGAGAGGTCCAAATTTTAAGAAAAACACCTCACGTAATTAATGTGATTTACAAGTGCCTCACGTGTTTATGCCATTGAAATGTAATTATCTTTTTGATAGTTATCATTATCTTTACCATCAACAGAGTCACTGAGTTTAAATACTTAAACGAAATTATCAGTCCAACAGAACTAGAAAAGAACGTGCAACAAAACAGACTTAACAAGATGAAAAAGGCCTTCGGACAGACCTGCAACGTCTGCAGTAAGAAGAACATAGAAATCTAATATAAAATTAGGCATTAAAATACAGTTATTAAACCCAGTGCCCTCTACGCCACACAAACACTCACACTAAACTCTAAGAGGGACATCGAGAACATCAAGAAAGAAGAACGAAGAATCATCAGGAAAATTAATTGACTAACAAAAACGGATGAAGGCTACAGACTAAAGTCAAACAAAACAGTAGAGTCCCACTCATACATACCCAACGACATCAGAAAACGCAGACTAAAATTCTACGGTCACATCTACAGGATGTCAGATGACAGATTAACTAAGCAGATATTCGACCTCATGCAGCCATTAAAAATGCCTAACTGCTGCTTCGATCAAGTAAGACAAAAAGAAAGAAGAAATATCCAGGAATCAGAAATCCTAGATCGTAAAATCTTCAGACAAAAAATGCACGACTGGGAAGTCATGCCCGAAATCAAAGCCAAGAAGACCGGCACAACATGGACAGAAGAGAGAAAACTTGCCTCCAGTAAACGGATGCGAGAATACTGGAATGGCAAAAGAAACTCAGACAGAAAATGACTAAGTTTTGCATGATCTGTATAGGTCTATTTGCATAAAATAAAATAAAAAAATTGGAAAGATTTTTCATCAGGAAGGTGTATGATCGAAACAACTGAGACATTAATTTTACAATCGATGTTGTAGAATATCTTAGTAATGACACTTCTAAAGTTACTTGAAAGAGAAGACTATTAAGATTAAGCACTAATAAAAGTCGTAACTCCTTATCAAATCGGGACAGGTGATCCTTTAATTTCTCGTGTGTTGTACTGTTGTGATTGGCTAGTAGGAAGTCAACGTAGAGTGTATTCGGGTGTTTATAAGGAGCTGAGCACGATACGGAGCTACAACTGAAATACCACAGACATTAGCTTTTAATAGTCTTTTTCCTCGCTGTCCAACTGATGGTTTTTGTAGTAAAAATTCGTTTCTTTTTTTTCAACGCTAATTTTACTTTCGCAATCCTGCATTTTTAACCGACTTCAAAAAAGGAGGAGGTTCTCAATTCGTCTGAAATTTTTTTTTTTTTTTATGTATGTTCAGCGATATCTTCTCCAATTTTGAACCGATTTAAATGAAATTTTTATAGTGGATAGAGTATACCTCCAAAGTGGTCCCATATGAATTTCATTGAGAAACCACCCCTTCTACCCATTTACACCCCTTAACTTTTATACAAACCCACACTTTTTATCCGATTTTGATGGAACTTTGGAAATGTATAGTAAAAAATAAACAGAAAAATACTGTCAACTTTTGGTTTGAAAAATAGATCCCCTCTCCCTCTATCCACCTTTTAATTTTTGCCAAAGTACTTTATACAAAGCTAAAGTCGACACCATTTAACTGATCTCCATTAAAGTTGGCATATACAAGTAATTATTCATGGAAAAGGTTTCTGACCCAAAAAAAATTAAAAAAACACCCTTCTCTCCCTTTACACCCCTTAACTTTTATATAAACTCACACTTTTTTATCCGATTTTGATGGAACTTTGTAAATGTATAGTAAAAAATAAACAGAAAAATACTGTCTACTTTTGGTTTGAAAAAATCGAACCCCTCTCCCTCTATCCACCCCTTAATTTTTGCCAATGTTGTTTATACAAATCTGTAGTCGACATCATTTAACAGATCTCCATTTATGTTGTCATATATATGTAATATTTCATGGACTAGGTTTCTGACCAAAAAATAAAAAAAGCCACTCCATACCCCCCCTTGACACCCCTTAATTTTATAGAAACCTATATTTTATATCTGATTTTGATTGAACTTTACCAATGTATACTTTCAAACAAATCATATCAACATTTGGTCCGCCAAAGCTCAACACCTCTCCCTCCTACCAACCCCTTTATTTTTGTCATTTTTTTTAAATAAAAAGCTACAGTCACCACCGTTTGACCTATTACCATGAAAGTTGGACGCTTATATGTAATTTTTTCACGAGGAAGGTTTCTGACCAAAAAATAAAAAAACCACTCCCACTACCTATTAAACTGTTTAATTTTTATACAAACCCACAGTTTTTATCCAGTTTAGGTAGAACTTAGCAAACTTTTACTGTAAAACAAAGAGAAAAATAATGTCAGCTTTTGGTTTGCAAAAACTGAACCCTTTTCCCCGTTTCCGCCCCTTGACTTTTGTCAATTTTCTTTTTGAAAAGCTACAGTTGACACCATTTGACCGATCTGTATGAAAGTTGGCACATATATGTATTTTTTTTATGGAGAAGATTTCTGACCAAAAAATAAAAAACTACCCTAGCTCCCCTTTTACATCCTTAATGTTTGTACAAACCCACATTTTAATCCGATTTCGGTGGAACTTCGCATGTGAATACTTTAAAGCAAATAGAAAAAGAAACCTACTACTCACATTACTTTGACAAAAACACAAACCCTATTGCCCTTTCTACCCCTTTAATTACTGTCAATGTTCATTATATAAAGTTACCATTTCTATCTGATTTTGAAGGAAGTATGCACATGTATACTTCAAAACAAACAGAAAAATACTGTCTGCATTTGGTTTAGAGAAGCCAAACCTCTCTTCCCCTTTCCACCCCTTTAGTCTACACAAAGCACAGTTTCTATCTGATTCTGAAGAAAATTTTCACACGTATACTTTAAAAAATACATAACAATTGTGTTTAATTAGGTTGCAGAAGCCCAACCCCTCTTCCCTTCTAGCCCCACCCCTCCTAATTTCCAATGTTCTTTATAGATACCTACCGTTTTCATCAGATTTCGATGGAACACTGCAAATGTTATACTTAAGGAACAAAGAGAAACATTCTGTTTACAAAACCCAACAGCTCACTCCCTTACCCCATTTAATATTTGTAAATGTTCTTTACACAAAGCTACAAGTTTTTATCTGGTTTCGATGGATATTTGCACATTCATACTTTAAAACAAATAGAAAAATACTATTCCACACTACCTTAACAAAAACCAAACTACTCTTAACCTCCACACCCCTTAATATTTTTTTATACATACCTAAAATTTTTATATGATTTCAAAGAAACTTACAAACAGTATACTTTAAATCAATCAGAAAAGACAGTCTACATTTGGTATACAAAAGCCCAATACCTCTACTCCTTTACCCCCATCGTTTATAATTTCCAATGTTCTTACAAAATCCACAGTTTTAAGTACCGTCAAAATCAATTAAGCTATTTTTAAGTCATTGCAGAATATATATAAAATGTATGTGTCCTAATGTCTCAACATTTACTTCAGATTTCAACTTGGACCCCGAGCTTTTACGTTGTGAAAACCAATTAAATATCTATATTTTCTGTGTGATGCCGGAACGAAGAGATATATTCCAGAGACAGATTTGTGTATGT
The DNA here is from genome assembly GCA_031002005.1 of Vandiemenella viatica. NCBI lineage: Eukaryota > Metazoa > Arthropoda > Insecta > Orthoptera > Morabidae > Vandiemenella > Vandiemenella viatica. The sequence goes on along the minus strand of JARYHS010012519.1, from coordinate 218,426,820 downwards.
GGTATGTATTAATGTCCAGATGTTACATGTTTCGATTATCGAGTAGCAGCTTTAACAGATGTTATGATTAGATCGAAACACAGCCTGGACCAAAATGTAAACTGACATTCCTTAACACAGCATCCAATTCACCCCATTCTGAATGTTGTTGTAAAGACAGATTTTTTTAAAACCATTCGCTTTAACCACTGAGCTACATGGAAGTTCGCAAAATGAGAACTGCTGCGGTATATTTAAATACAAATATACTATAATACCACTAAAAAATTAAAAATAAAATAATTGTTTAAAAAACATAAAAACCGCATTCAAAAAAGGGTACTAAAATTTCCTTAGAAGAAGGTAAATTTAAATGGACAATATTTTACATTACTGTTATTGAAATTTTTACATTAATTAGTTATTTTTGGAGTCGGTGCCAGCCAAAGCAAGAAAAACAAAAAGATTAAAACAATAATAAATAACAATAATACATAAAAATCATGTTACTACTTCCCTACAATTAATTCTAGAAACATTTTTCAACAAAACTGAAACTATATAGATGATACACCGATATTATACTAACTATAACGTGTTTAATTTAATTAATTTATTTAATTGCAATGGAGCACACGCTCCGGTGGCAATTTCGCTACACACCCAACTTCCCCCTACCCTACACTCACCTCCTATTTGCCCTCTACAAATTTTAACTTTAAATTCTTTTAACGTTTTCTGTAGGTTATTCATCATTCCCCTTGGTAACTCATTCCAATCCCTGACATCCTTACCTAAAAAAGAAAATCTTCCCACACCCTTGTGCCTGAAATCGAGTGCCAGCTTATGGTAATGGTCATCTTTTCCCTTCCATGAACTACTTTTCATACCAACTGCAATATCTTTCCATGCCTCATCGCCAGTATACGCCCTGTACAATCCCATTACCCTCCTCATCCTCCTCCTGTCTTGCAATGAATCCCATTCCAGCTCCTTTATCATATCTGTCACTGATTGCATTCTGCGATAATTTCCAGAAACAAATCTAGCAGCCCTTCTTTGCACCTTCTCCAACTCCTGTATTTGATACTCAAAATGTGGGTCCCACTACTACACTACCATATTCGAGCAATGGTCTTACCGAAGTTTTGTAACCCAATTCCTTTACTTCTTTTTTACTGCATGATGCAGCCTACCAACTGACACTGTAGCGCCAGAGATATGCCTGGATAACCAACGAGGCCGAGCCACAGATAACATACCGTTAATTTGTTTCCCTAAGCTGTCACAATAAAACTATCTTCCTCACGACATACTGTAAAATATTTGGAATTTTTGTTCGTACTCTCGGTTCGCCTCGAACACCAAATAAAGGTCAGTAATTTGACCTGCGCGATCTGACAAGCTGGCACCGACTCCAAAAATAACTCATTAATGTAAAAATTTCAATAACAGTAATGTAAAATATTGTCCATTTAAATTTACCTTCTTCTAAGGAAGGTATAAAGTTATTTTAAAATTTTTAGGTACCCTTTTTTGAAGGCTGGTTTTTATGTTTTTTAAACAATTATTTTATCTCATTCTTGCTCCTTCCATCTTTGTTAATTTTGCTTTTTAGGTAGCAGAATACTTGCACATCCTCCAATGTTTTTCCATTAATTTTAATTTTCGAGTCTCTAGCTTTACCACATACTATGACTTTCGTCTTACCTTTATCAATTTTCATATTGTGGTCATTTGCTATTATTTCCTCCATTCTTTCCAAAATTTATTTAAGATCCTCTACGCTTTCTGTTACTACCATAATGTCATCTGCGAATGGAATCATATTTACTAGATCTCCCTGCATCTTTATCTCAGTATCAATTTTGTCCCTGATCTTACCCATTGAGTCTGGAATATAGGCATCGAAAATTATGGGAGACAGGGCACATCCTTGTCTGACTCCTTTACATATTGCTGCTTCCTCTTGTTTATTTCCAATATTTGTAAAGATTCCACATTAGCCGCCTTTCTCTGTATTGTACACCTAATTTTCTGTAAATTCGCAGAGATACGCCTGATTGAAGACGTTTTCTGTTTGTAAAGTTTGCAGGGACAGCATATAACGCGTACACGAGCCAACGCGTGTCAGACGTTTTTTTTTTTTTTTTTTTTTGCTGTCGTCAGTCTTTTGACTGGTTTGATGCAATCCTTTCCTATCCTGTGCTAACCTCTTCATTTCTACATACATCTTACAGCCCACGTCCTCAATAATCTGTTTCATATATTCTAATCTCTGTCTTCCTCTACAGTTCTTACCTTCGACTGTTCCCTCCACTAACAACTTAACCAATCCAGAATGTCTCAAAATATGACCTACCAGCCTGTCTCTTCTTCCTGTAAGCTTCTTCCAGAAACTTCTTTTCACACCAATCATTTCCAAAACTCGTTCATTTCTTACTTTGTCTGTCCACTTAATTTTCAGAATTCTTCTGTAGCACCACATTTCAAATGCTTCAATTTTCTTTATTTCCGGTATTCCTAAAGTCCATGTTTCGCTACCATAAAGTGCTGTGCTCCACACAAATAGTTTTAAAAAGTTTTCATTCTAATTCCTAGATCAATATATGAAACTTTTTCATGAAGGCTCTTTTTGCTAGTGCTATTCTGCTTTTAACATAAAAAAATTAAAAAAAGAGAAGAGAAAAATAAAGATAGAAAAGAAAGAAATTCCAATGCCAACGGTGTATGATGTTACCAATTGAATAATTAACTTTACAATCGATGATTTAGAATGTTTTTGTAATAACTTTTTCTGAATACCGCGTACCTTGATAGAAAGAGTAGGCTATTAAGATCAGGCGGTAATAAAAGCCGTACCCTCTTATCAAACCGGCACAGGTGGAATATGACGGAATTTCTCGTGAGTTGTACCGTTGTGATTGGCTAACAGTGGGATGTGAAGATGGGACTGACGTGTTTATAAGGAGCTGAGCCTTTGGGGTCCACATGAGACGGAGCTGCAACTGTGACGGGCGACCATGAGGAACTACTTTGCGCTGCTTCTGCTGCTGACGCTGGCAATCTGCCTGAGACAGGTGAGTAACAAGAAAGAATCTCATTCAGAACATTAACTGTCATCCTGCACCGTTTTAGACTAGAAGCACTTTACAAAGAGGTTTTAAAATCACAGGGTTTTTTTTTCCTTGCACGGAAAGTTTTTTTTATTTCCTCCTTCGTAGAACAGCAGAAATATAGGACTTAAAATAGAACCCACAAACCAACGGATAAGAATTTTTCTTGGGAATTCTGCAGCATAATTTCTTCTGTCCACAACGTTTCGGCAGCAACCTAGGCTGACTTCATCAGGTGAGATGTCATAGTGAAGCTACCACTGTGACGACACAGCACCGACTGTGAATGCCTCGAATATGACATCTCATCTGATGAAGGCGGCGGAAGTTGCTGCCGAAACGTTGTGGAGAGAGGAAATTATCCTGCAGATTACCCGAGAAGAGTTCTTGTCAGCCATACGCAGGGATAAACTTAATTCTCACTTCAACGGATAGAAGATTTAACTCGCAATCTGGGAGTCAAATCGAATTTTTCCATTTCATAAGATTCTCAAGTCACACAGCTGTGGGTTCCAGATTTAGTTACTGTTGACCATTCTGTGATTTATGATCTGTCAGCTGTGTCACACACATTATTTCAAAGTGTTTCTTAATTACTGATATGTATATACTTGTACATATTGGAAAATGTATTTGCTGTATTTGTTCTGAGTGCTTCATTCTATTTTGCAGATTGGTGGGCATGACCACGGATTTGATGCGTTACATGCTATGTTCGGAGGCGGATACGTAAGTAGGATACCTAGCGATCAGGTTCTGAGTGACAAATTTGCAGAAGGAATCATGTTGAGGCGTTGTTCTACGCGTTGGTTAAAGTTCCAATCATGTATTATAAAGCTGAGATGGTAGAAATATCATCAGTAATAGAACGGACTGGTAGCTCAGTGGTTAAGGCGTCTGACTGGAAATCGAAATCCCGGTCTCAGTTGGGAATTTCAAAGGCCATTAACCCGACCCTTCACCTCTGCCACAGCTTGCTGTGTAATATGAAGTAAACCAGTACGCTTCTGTGGTTCGGATTCCACGTTTAGTCCTGTGATGGGGTCGTGAATAGGGAGTCTCGCAAACAATATATCGCGTAGAAGATTTTTTTTCTTATCTTGTATATACTGGTTCGAGCATGCAGAAACAAAGTATTCGACCTCCAACACCCTCGACACAATTTTCTGTGGCCAAAAAAGTCAAAATTTTGGTACTTTTTCAGTTTATCGTCTAAAACTAATTCCTGATGAGTCCTAGTAAGAAATACTTTATTTCCGATTTGAAACAGAACAAAATTTCCTACAACGTTTGTAGCAAAAACTTTTTTCTAAACTCAAAACTAAGCGAGCTACAGCTCTTCGAAAGTCAGCAAAATTTCACACTTTTCCTAAAAGTTGGGTTTTTACCTACTTTGTCGCTCAAAATGACCTGGAACCCTTGTATATATATATATTTCTGTATGACATAGTATTAGTATGTACTTTACTTTGATTACTGATGGTCAATTCAATAATCATATAGCACTGTTGGCCGGGAGATCCTGAAGGATTGTTCGGCCGCCAGGTGACAGTGTTTTCGATTCGCCGAGCAATGCGCCCCTTTGATGCTAACTAACCTAACCAAGTAATAGTACCGGGTATAATGCACATACAGCTTAGCGTGGAATCTGAACCACAGAAGTGTTCTGGTTTACTTCATATCTCATAACAAGCTGTGGCAGAGGTGGAGGTCGGGTTAATGGTCTTTGAAAATCCCAACAGAGACCCGGATTTCGATATCCAGTCAGACGCCTTAATCGCTGATCTCATTCCCTTCAGACACCGCATTACAGCAGTAGTAAGCCAACATTGTAATATCTGAATCTGAATTTTAATTGCGATGATGCATAAGCCAATTTCCCTAGTCATCCAATTACCCTTTCTCTTTTTATTTTTATAGCATGGTGACCGACCTTTGCTCGGCATCTTTCGGTTTCTGTTCAGCATGTAAGATTTTGAGTGAAGTTAAACTTTTTCTTGAAGGCTTCCTAGGCATTTTGAACGGTACAGTTCCTTGCTCTGACCAATGAGAAGGTTAACAAACATCGGTAGGCTTACTGGTACCTGAAACTACTACGAGATGAGTTCAGAGCCTTTTGCGAGAAAGAAGTACAATAATTGCTTTCGTTTTTAGTAAAATCGTGTTACAGCTTAAAAATCAAAACGTTACCTTTCTTCCAAATCGCTAATCTCCGAGATCGCCATTGCATAAATTGCTTTTAAAGAGAAATCCTATCATCATGTTAAATAGAAATCTTAATACTAATCAGGGATTAATTAACAGTGTAAGATTAGTGATAGTTCATTTGAACGAGTACATCGTCAGTGCTAAATGCATTCACTCCGATAAAACTATGCTCATACCTCCCATTAACACTTTCTTTGAACATCGTCTGGAGGGGACAACAACTATTATATTGAGATACTCCAAAATATTTGGGAGTAAAGCTTGATCGCTCTCTTACATTCAAAGCCGATTGTGAGGACCTGAAACTCAAAGAATCCGCCCGGAACAACATCATCCGAAAACTTACAAGTACCTCCTGAGGAACAAGTCAAATGTGCTTCCTACATCTGCCATGGTACTCGGTTTTTCCGCAGCAGAATACTCAGCACCAGTTTGGCAAAACTCTGCACATGCTAGGCAGGTTGATATAGCACTGAATGATACTGGTCGCATGGTAACAGGTTGCCTGAAATCAATTCCTGTCAGCAAAATATACCAAATCATGGGTATAGCACCACCTGACATTCGAAGGAAAACAGCTGCAGAGATGGAGAAGAGGAAACAGGAAACAGACCCCAGACACCCTTTGTTTCGACACGAACCTCAACCCGCAAGGCTGAAGTCAAGAAAGAGCTTCGTACAATCAACTACAGCCATAACATCTTCACCTGGAGCTCACCTTGTAGAACTATGGTGAAATTCGATACCTGAAGGGAAATGGGGGAACATCAAAGAGGCACCGGCCGTGGGGTGTAATCAGCCATATGCCATATGGAAGGCATTAAATAGATTAAGAACTGAAGTGTCCCGATGCAGATCCAACATCAAAAAATGGGGTTACGCAACAGAAAACGAACTATGTGAATGTGGTGAGCTGCAGGACCCACAACATCTTCTGATATGCAGGAATCTACCTGAAACCTGCACTATCGACGACCTTTATGGGGCAAATGAAAAGGCCATCAGTACTGCGGAATTCTGGTCACATTCCATTTAATTGTTTACTACAGTCCATAAGCTCGATATTAATTAATTAATTTTATTTGTTTTGTTTCAACTTGCAATGTTATGTCCTGGATACGAGAAACAAATAATTCCTCACACCTTCTGATCCAACCGTGCCTTTCCAAGTGATAAGTAAACAATTCCCACTAAATGTAACCTTCGCGACGGCCATTAATAAAGCATAAGGTCAAGGTGAGACTCTTCAAAAGCGAAGGATTGTATTCACCAGCTGCTGTTTTAACGTATAGACACCTATACGTGCATTTTTACGCGTTTGTATATTCAATTAACATTTATGTTCGTGTAAAGACACACACGGTCAAAAAGTAAACGATAACGTTATAACTGCTAATATTGTTTTCAAAGAAGTTGTTTAAACAAAAGTAGTTTAAAAAAAATCACATCTGCCAAGTCTAATATCTATTTTTTTAAATATCTACTTTCAAAATATTTTACAATTGGAGATGTGGTATTTAATGATAAAGAATTTTTTACAATAAGACTGTTATTTGTTACTACTCTTCAAAATAAAATACCTTTCATTAATAAATATACTTAAAATTTACTTATTTCGATATTATTATATTACCATTCGGTGACTGACCACGATTCTGTGTGAAATATTCGCATGGGTCAGCTAGTACACACGAACTTTTCGTTTAAAGATATAAAATTTCCTTGTTGTAACCAAAGAGAAACTAACAGTAGGCTTTCTGGTACCTGAAATGTTTACGAGATGGCGTTGGAGCCGTTTCCGAGACACCAAATACAAAAACTGTTCATATTTTGTAAAATCGGTTTTTTGCTCGGAAGACACCTATTTAGATAAACTTAAAAAGCAAAACGTTATCTAAATATCAAATTTCATCCATATTGGTAGAACTCTTTTTCGAGATTCCATATATATATATATATACAAACAAGAATTGCTCGTTTAAGGATATAAAATAACTGTTATTGTATTATGTTATTCAAGCGTTAAAATTCTCCAACTATCTACTTTTGCCATTTTAAAACTTTAATTTTAAATTCCTTCATCGTGTTTGGTATATTATTCATCACTCCACTTGATAATTTATTCCAACCCCTGACAATCTTACCCACAGAGAAAATTTTTCCAATTCCTTATGCCTGAAATCGAGTGCCACCTTGTGTCCATGATTATCTTTTCCTCTCCTGCACTACTGCAAACATTTTTCGACAAACATCTCTGCAAGTCCCATCACCATCATACGCCTTGCAGTCTGTTCACCCTCCTCCTGTCGTCCAATGACTCCCAATCCAGCTCGTTACTGACTGCACTCTGCGGTAATGTCCACTGCACGAACTACAACTCCTGTATTTTATACCCAAAATGTACGTCCCAAATTGTACGACCATATTCAAGCAATGGTCTGACCAAGATTTGTATCCTAATTCGATCACTTCTACACTGAAGAGTCAAAGAAACTGGTATAGGCATGCGTATGCAAGCACAGAGATATGTAAGCACTCTGAATACGGCGCTGCGATCGGCAACGCCTGTATAAGACAACAGGTATCAGGTGCGGCGTTAGACCGGTTACTGCTGCTTCAATGGCAGGTAATCACGATTTAAGTGGGTTTGAACGTGGTGTTATAGTCGCCGCACGAGAGATGGGACACAGCATCTCCCAGATAGCGATGAGGTGGGGATCTTCCCGTACGACCATTTCACGAGTGCACCGTGAATATCGGGAATCCGGTAAAACATCAAATCTCCGACATCACTGCGACCGGAAAAAGATCCTGCAAGAACGGGACCAATGACGACCGAAGAGAATCGTTGAACATGACAGAAGTGCAACCCTTCAGCTAATTACTGCGGGTTTCAATGCTGGGCCATCAACAAGTGTCAGCGTGCGAAAAATTCAACGAAACATCATCAAAATGGGCTTTCGGAGCCGAAGACCCACTCATCTGCCCTTGCTGAGTGCACGACACAAACCTTTACGCCTCGTCCCGGGCCCGTCAACAGCAACATTGGACTGTTGATGATTGGAAACATGTTGCCTGGTCTGACGAGTCTCGTTTCCAATTGTATCCAGCGGATGGACGTGTACGGGAGCTAATGACCTCGTTGTCGACGCGCCCTAAAGCCATAACATAACAACATAACGTGAACGGATATGGAGACAACCTCGTGAATTCGTGTACCCTGCATGTCAGCAGGGGACTGTTCAAGCTGGTGGAGGCTCTGTAATGGTATGGGGCGTGTGCAGTTGGAGTGACTGGGACCCCTGATACGTCTAGATACGACTGTGACAGGTAACACGTACGTACGCATCCTGGCTGATCACCTGCATCCATTCATGTCCATTGTGTATTCCGACGGACTTGGGCAATTCCAGCACGACAATGCAACACCCCACATGTCCAGAATTGCTACAGAGTGGCTCCAGGAACACTCTTCTGAGCTTAAACACCTCCGCTGTCCACCAAACTCCCCAGACATGAACAGTATTTAGCATATCTGGGATACATTGCAACGTGCCGTTCTGAAGAAATCTCCACCCCTTCCTACTCTTACGGATTTATGGACAGCCCTGCAGGATGCATGGTGTCAATTCCCTCCAGCGCTACTTCAGACATTAGTCGAGTCCATGCCACGTCGTGTTGCGGCATTTCTGCTTGCTCGTGGCGGCCCTACACGATACTAGGCAAGTGTGCCAGTTTCTTTGACTCTTCAGTGTATAATACATAGTCTCATGAAGGATTTTGTAACGAATTTCTACCAGCTGCCAATGTTTCCTGATCACTTGAGTTCATTGACATTCCTTCAACATGCACTTTTGTGCCCACCCTATAATCGTACAGAACCTTAAGTTTTTTTATCTGTGTACTTTATGAGCTGACTGTTCTTGACTTTTATCTTAGTTCCGCGTTGACTTACCCAGTTATCTATTATATCCACATAACCCTGCAACTATACACAAGATTCTCAGATTTTCATCCTGTTGTATAGCATTGTGACATCTGCAAACAAATATACACTGATCAGTGATCAGCGAAAACATTATGACCACCTGCTTATTAGTGTGTTGATCCATCTTTGGAGCGCAATACAGCAGCGATTCGGCGAGGCATGGATTCGAAAAGCCCTCGTTAGGTTTCCGGAGTTGTGTACGCACAGGTCACAAAATTCTCTTAAATTACGGGCCGGTGGTTTGTGGGCGCGGCTCCTGGGAACGAGCATCTCGGAAACAGCGAGGCTGGTCGGCTGTTCAAGTGCTGCTGTAGTGAGCATCTATGCAGAGTGGTTGAAGGACGGACAAACCACGACAGGGCGACAAGGTGGTGGACGTCCACGCCTCATCACAGAACGTGGAGGTCGGAGGCTTGCCCGCTCTGTAAAGTGGGGTAGCCGCCGATCTGTGGCACATACGACGGAAGAGTACAATTCTGGTGCAGCCAGAATTGTTTCTGAGCCCAAGAATCGCGATTCTGCCACAGATCACCCCCTAGCTTGCGTGAATTGCGATATTACTGTGATAAATATTGGTAAAGTGATATCATTTTTTAATTTTCACTTAAGCTATAATGGAAACGCGAGTTTTAGCTCTTTCTATACTGACCTATACTACAGTGTTCTTAATAAACTATTTACCAAGCCTAAGGCTGTTTGTAAATTAATAAAACTTGCGATGAAGAAATGAGACTATCTCACAACATTGACGCGAATTTAAAACTATTATTTTAATGACAAATATAAATAATTCTTGTCGCTAGCAATAATCCATACAGTTTAGTTGATAATTTAATGATTTTACAGTAAAGTTATCTAAAAAACCTGTGACGCAGAAAAATCGCAGTTTCGTGAGCAGCTCTTGACACACGTAACCAATGATAACACATTCGAAAAAAAAAAAAATCTCTGTAATTGTGTTTATTTTGCAGTGCATGTCGCTCATTTGCTGCAACATCGCCATAACAAAAAAAAAACACGAATTTTGAGATAATACCACAGGGACAATTCTAACAATGTGACTTTTAACCTCCTGAAAAATTGTGATTTTTGAGTTATGTCGCAAATGAGCGATATGCTATTTTGCATTTATACACGTATAAATTTGCCACGGAAAGTGAAATGGTTAAATATCAAAAAGCAAATTGTAATGTATCTTAAATTGCATCATTTTGTGAGAATAATGAAGAGTATAGTCGCTATATTATTTGAGACGCATGTAGTTTTAATAACAAAATTTCATAATTTTCCTGCAGTCAATTTCACTATGATTCTAGGTTCTTAAGGGGGCGTACATTAGATACAGGGGGTGATTTTCCGGAATTCCGGACCTCTACCCCCCGCCCCCCCCCCTCCTCTGGTGAGTTTTTGTGAAATCCGGTCGCATCCCCTCCCCCCTAAAATAACGTGCGATTTTGACGCAGACCCCCCCTCCCCCCTGCCAATTAACCTCGTAGTTTTTTGAGATTTTTATTTTTAGCTCTCATGCTTCCTAGGGCGTTATACCCCCCCCCCCCCACCCCGGTCGTTTTTCCGAGTCTTTTCTATACCATATACCCCCCTAAGGCCGATATTAACGTCATTTGTAGATTTTTTTTAGTTGTACTGTCCTTCAAGAATTTCAAAACCTGACGTGAGATTTCCGCTGACTCTTCCCCCCTCCCCCCTGCCCCTTGGTGAGGTTTCGTGAGATTTCGCAGGATCCCCCCCCCCCCATTTCACCTCACGTAATTAGTGGACGCTCCCTAATGGAGGAGCTTGCACAAGCAATGTCTTTGTTGTTCACTTGTTGTTTTTTGTTACAGGTAACGCTTAAGGTTAAAGACCTGTCCTACCAAAACTGCGATGACGCGGAGTATCCCATCCGGCTGAATGAACTGAAGTCGATTATGACGACGAAAACAACGCGTATCTCACTGTTAACGTCACGTCCGACGTCGAAGTGGTTTCTCCGACGAAGGCAAGTATCATCTCTGAATTCCGTCGTGTTCTCTAACCCTCTTACTTATTAACTGCTGATGATCGCTCGACATCAGTACAGTTAAGTTCACCCTCCCTCAAGACCAAAGCAATATGTCACATGTAGTATTGCAAATTGGAAAAAAAAATTTCAGATTTGTGAAAAAAACATGAAAAAAACCTAGCACCCTGGTTTTTTATTCTAAATTTGGTTTTTTTTCAGAAAACAATATATTTGATAAATTATAGTTTTATTTACGAAAGTTACATTTTACGTTGTGTTTTTTTTAAATCTTACTAAATCATATAATGTCTTACATAATGATTCATAAATGTATCTATATAGGTAACATAATTTTGTATCCATCATTTTGGTCAGTACCACATACACTAGTATCAGTACTACCAACACTAGTTTGGTCGGAGTCGGAATTTTCTGTCTCCTCTAGATCCAAGACTTCAGAAGTAGTTACATTTTCTTTTACTGGTTGTATTGTAAATAAAAGATTTTGAGATTGCAATTTTAAATTGTGAGCAAAGTACGCACTGTGCATAAAGACTGCGCTGATAGTTCCATACTACGTTCTTTTAAGTTTGAATTTAAATCTATTATCATACAAAATAGGAGCTTTATTTCTTTTGAATCGTTGGTTTATCACAACGGCTGCAAGGAAATGATTCATAATAACTGACAATTTAATGACCCAGTATCACTATATGCTGCGAGTTTAACAAGTATACGAATATAAGGAAAGCACAATAAGTAATAAAAAGAGGCAAAAAAACCGTTGATAAATTTAAAATTCCTAATTTTGTGATAATTTAGGTCTACAGATAAATTTGTAGTGCTGGCAGCACTAGTTCAAATAGTGAGTATCAATCCAAACAACGTGGATTCCTTCTCGTGGAACCTAGCCTATTCGGGAAATCCCCGATCGTAAAAGAATACTTCAGTCAATGTTGCCAATATTTTTGTAATTTTTTTTTTACTACTGAACCAGAAAAATATAGTAGATTTAAAAATTAACATAAGTACTTAGTATAAACTCCTAAAAAAGTCATATTAAACGATAAATGCCTTAAAAATATGAAATTTAGTAGTTATGAAAAAAACATGTCCCAGAAAAAAACAAGTTTTTTTTCATGTTTTTTTTCAAGTCAGAAAAAAACGTTTTTTTTTACAACACTAGTCACATGTCATTCCTTGCGTTTAGTTCTACAAACCTATGTGGGGGCGGTATGATTTTTGGTATAATTTGACGCCGGCCATCGTGGACTATAGATAACCTGTCCATACCTCCCGCTTTCAGGCTTTCTGTCCCGCTATACCAAGCGAGAGTAAAAATGTCCCGCTTTCGCAACAACAAAAAATAACAATAATCTATCTATTAAGGTCTAAAACATAGCATGAGGCTTTTCCCGAGCTGCGGTCGAGTCGCTGCATGGACCATTGCTGATCACGCAAGGATTTACTAGCAGCAGCCGAGATACTGAAATGTTCGACGAGTTTTCTCATATTTCCATCTACATCACAGATCAGAAAATCGCTAGCTGGAACGTTGAGAATGTAGCTGCTGAAGACCGTTGAGCGAAATTACGAGGGTTGGAACTTAAACAGTGGCAACTATTCATTCACAACCGATACAAATGCGTAACTTGTTTGCACCTGTCACTGTCCTTCGAAGTAGTCATCAGCGTTGTGTAGAACCCGTTGCCAGCGATGTGGAAGGTGTAGTATACCGTTAGCAGAGCCTGTTCTGTTGATGGTGCGAATGGAGCGGTCTACAGCCTGTCGAATCTCTGGAACAGTTCTGAAGCGAATGCCATGAAGTGGTTCCTTCATCTTCGGAATCAAATCAAAGTCACAAGGACTTACGTCCGGGGAGTATGGTGGATGGTACAGTACTTCCCAGTCCCATCGACCGAACAGAGCAGCCACAGCTTGCGCTGTATGCCCCGCGCATTGTCGTGCAAAATGATGGGTGGGTTGCGCAGAAAGTGTTGCCGCTTTTTTCGCAAAGCTGGTCGCAGATGATGCTCCAAAAACGAATACTGTGCATTGACGGTCTGCCGTGGAGGAACGTAATGCGTTAGGATAACACCATCACAGTCGTACACGAGAATCACCATAACTTTCACCATACTGGGGCTCTGACGCACTTTCGACTTTCGCGGCGACCCATAATGACGCCATTCGTTGGATTGGCGTTTCAGTTTTGGCTCGCACGATGTGGCCCATGTCTCATCCAGTGTTACGATACGGCGTAAGAAAGCCTCTCCTTCGCGCTCCAAGTGCGCCTGAGCAGCGCCGTAACGCATCCATTTCTGCATTTCCATCAATTCATGCGGAACCCATCGTGATGCAATTTTTCGCATGCCCAGGCGTTCCTTCAGGATGCGAAGCACAGTCGTATGCGCTAATCCTGTTTCGTAGGCGAGCTCACGAATCGTCTGGCGTCAATCACTGTCCACTAACGCGGCAACAGTATGCACTTCTTCAGACACGCTAGGACGACCTGCCCGATGCATGTCTGCCACAGTTTGCCGACCTTCGTTGAAGGCTTTTACCCAACGTGCCACTGTTCTGTACGGCAATGCCGATTTCCCGCACGCCTCTTGATGACACTGTCGTGCTGTACGACCTCTGGCACATTCACTCTTGATCCAACTCCGTTGTTCCTGTTTCTAAAACATAGTGACACCGTTACGTTAGACCACTCACTCACAAGTGACTGCATTTCCCTCGATTGTGCGCACGCCAGGGACATGGGACGGGAGAGTCCATTTGCTCGGAGGTAAGGTAGGTATGTCAAGTCATAGCGTCATAGCGTCATAGCTGGAAACAGTTAAGCAAAAAGTTAATTTCGTTAATCCGCTTCTTAAAAAAGTTAACTTCTATAATCGTTGAAGGGTTACATTTTTTCAAATTTAACGGAAGTTACAGCTATCCGTTAAAAATTAACCATCAACAATAAGTCTACCCAATATCCCTCTGGAATTCTTACTGGGGTTTAATATTTTAATCAGCTTCTCATACTTTTTTTTTCTTTTCGCCTCGTCGACGCTAAGGTCATTAGAGGCGGGATGGGACTGGGGACAAGGAACGGGAAGGAATTCGGCCATGGAATTTTTGAAGGAAGTATCCCTGCATTCGCCTGGAATGATTTGGGTAAACCTTGGAAAACCCAAATCTGGATGCCCGGACGGGGATTCGAACCCGCTTCCTCCCGAATACGAGGCCGGAACGTTAACCGTTCACCCACCACGCTCGGTTTCTCAAACATATCGGATTTTGCAAGATACAGTGGAATCATGTTGGCAACGAATAAGTTTAAATGCATTGGTCCACAGTAGCCAGATATATGCCGCTGTTGGTAACTAAAATGCAGATGGAAACGAAACAAAAAACACACCCAAACACTTCTGCTGCTATCTACATCAGAAGACTCCACAGCACTTGAAGAAGGATTTGAACTGTCTTTCCTTTTGCCACAAGCGAATCCAGTTTTTACTTTTTTCTTCAAACTGTAAATATTTTGATGTACACATCCTAAATGCATCACACTCGCACTTCGCGTTACCTAATTCGTTCACTATGCGCCTCGCTGAAGGTACCAGCGTTCGGTGGTGCGCAATTCAAACAAACAAAATGGTGACGACAACCAATGCAACGGACTAAAGTTAACGGAAGTTCAATTAAACGCAAGTTAAGAAGAACGTTAATGATTTTTTTTGGGTTTTTGCAATTTTGTTAACTTTATTTACTAACGATTAACGGATTTACGGTTTTCTGCCCAGCTATGTTCTACTTTTTTAATTAGAAACGAATAAAATAGGGAAAAAATATTTTACAACATTCGTCAGACGTCCCGCTCTCACGAAAAAAATTCCTCAGATGTCCCGCTCTGACGAAAAAGATAAATGGTCACGCTGGCTGCGTATCGGTAACGTTATTTAACAGCAGCTAGTGAATGAGTCTCAGTTAGCTGTCTACGTGAATCGCATTTCAGGTAAACAGTACAAAAGATTTAACTTTTCAGTGTAGCACGCTCCAAGGTTTCTGACAGCGTAAGGAATTAAATCGCGGTGAATAAGTCCGAAATAATTTTCTCCAACGTACGAAGCAAAAATTAAATGTAGCAAACGCATCGTCAAAAGAGATACACGATAGAGGAAGATTTCCCCAAGGAAATATTATTAAACAGAAAGATTGTGTTGATAATTTACTTTCAAATGGTAGGTTATTTGTATGTGACATTACTTTGTATCATAGAATTAATGGGAGATAGGATTATCAACAGTTGCACTGCTATTTGGATTTTTTTTTTTTTCTGTTTCGATACGTCAACTTCGAAAGAATGCCTTAAGTCAGCTCATTAAATACACAGATACAAAAATAAATGAAGAGTAAGCAAATAACTATTCTGCAACACAGTTATGTACTTTTGCCAGGGGCGTAGCTACCGTAGGGCTAGGTGGTGCAACGTCTGCTCATTTGATTGGAAACTATTGTTAAACTTACAGTACTGTATTTCTAGTTGTTCTTTGAAATACAACCGCACATAAAATTAAGGTCTCAATATGAAAATTTTAATAGCTGAATTTTACTCAAAGTAGTAGTTATCACATGCATGTGAAAGTATGGTGGAGACTGTTTGGAATTTTCTTTGGGTTTCAATTTTTTTTTTTTTTTAACAGTTTAACGTCCCTTTTTAACAACGTGGTCTTTAGAGACGGGAAAGGATGGGGGCAAGGAATGGGAAGGAATTCGGCCATGGCCTTTTGAAGGAAGCATCCCGGCATTCACCTGGAGTGATTTGGGGAAACCATGGAAAACCCAAATCTGGATGCCCGGACGGGGATTCGAACCGCCGTCCTCCCGAATGCGAGGCCAGAACGCTATCCGTTACACCACCACGCTCGGTTTGGGTTTCAAGTTTTGCTACTTTGATAAGAGCAACTATCGTCTATGGCAGCGGTTCCCAACCTTTATTGGTACACGACCCACTTTTAAGTAAAAAAAATTTTCGCGATCCACCTAATATGAGAGTCTATCTAATATCAGAATGGGAATTGTTGTATGGCCTCGATACGCTATCGACTATCCTATCCTACGAAAAGGCAAATTTTAGTACAAAGGAAATACTATCAACAAAAACTAGGATTGATAATACACAAAAACAACAAACATATTATAGAACGGGAGGTTGCTGCACATACTATCACCTCATCAAGTTGACTGCTGAAATTCCACGATTAGAAGTAACGCGATCAGCATATTAAAATGCAACTGGTCTTCCAAGTCGCTTTTTGGTGGAAACCACCTGCAGACCTGATTTTCGTGGTTGATTGGGAACTTTATAATTGTGTTTTACTGCAACCAAATGTATGAAAACATGGAAGACTGGGAGTAGGAAAACACAAATGGGTTGTGTTGGTGTTTCCCACCAATATATGACTTGGCACATCAGAGCCATTTTAATTTGAAAATTGAGTTTTAACTAATCCTGGAATTTCAGCTGTCAACTCGATGAAGCGATGCTTTGTGCAGACGCCTCCCGCTTTTTTTACAAAGATAATGAAAAATGCGTTTAATTATTATAAAAAACAACTTTACAATCAGTGAGATTTCTAGCGCTGGTGTTTACTGGTGAGGGCATCGATATCAGTGCTAAAACTGGTCACTTTCTACACATATTTTATTTCTGTACATTGTTTTTCAAAAACATTAAGATATATTTTGGTGGCATAAACCTCGATTTTTCCGCGACCCACCAGTGGGTCGCGACCCATAGGTTGGGAACCGCTGGTATGGAGACGGACAAGATAAAGGGGATAATTATTACATTACACTCTGTCGTGTTTATTTTTTGGTAGCTACAAAGACTTCATTTCAAGACAACCGCTAAACCAATTATTTGTAGCAACAAAGCATTTTACTCTATTATTTTTATAATTTAAAAAAAAAATTTGGTGTCTTTTTTTATAAAAATTATGTTATTTACTGCCTTTCGTCCAAAACTTTTTCATTCTGGATGTCAGAAATAACTTGAGCTAATCATTTGCAGGCAACCATGGAGATATGGGATTATGACTCCGTGCCTCCGAAAAAAATGCCATGCAAAAAACTATTCAGAGACGACCGATCGTGCTCGGTCCCTGACATCTGCGCGGAGCCTATCTTCAAATCAAGCTGCCCGCATGGTCTTCCATGTAACTGCCCTATCCCAAAGGTAACGATATACTATTTTACAAAACGAATATTTTGCTGTCATTATGGCGAGGTCACAGGCACTTCAACCTTTTTGTTATTTATTTTTAGGGTACCTACGGCGTGACCAAGTTGAAGTTACCGCCCTTGCAACTACACGTGCCGATTGAAGTACCGGACGCCCACCGCGGATTTAACATGATGCTGGAGGGCGGGGACGGAAAGCGGCTTGCGTGCTTCAAAACAAATGTTACATTACATTTCGAGTCAAGACAGCATTAATCGTCAATCAGAAACTTCTAATCGGTTTCGTTTGATGTTTCTGAAAATGTAACTACTCGTAAATCAATGCACTACTATTCTTTGTACTCAATAAAATTATTAATACTGTTAGTGCATTACTGAGTTTCTGATTTACTTTATTACGATCTGCCGGCAGTTACCCACTTTGTAAAACATATGGGTGTTTTACTGGTTTAATAATTAAAAAAGATGCAACGGTAAAGAATTCAGTCACTTCTGCGAGCAATAGCCTTGTGCCACTTCTTTCCTTATGAATTATCATTAACAATTAATCCTGTTACAGCCTGAGCCATGTAAACCATATGGTTGTTTTATTAATTGGTTAATAGAAATGATAGTCACATTACACTGGTATTTTGACCCACCTAATGACAGGTTTCCGACTTCGTTTAAATTTAATTACACAATTCGGTCACCACGGCTGTGTAGTCAACGTAATTCCAAGAAATTTATTAATTCTCAATAAAGTTTCAACATTAATTATTTTGAGCTTTTGATAATCAGCTAATTAGATACACAAATAAAAACAAAAGGTTCATTATGAATATAAGGTGGGGGAAAAATTTCTTGCTGAAAACTTGAAATACGTATAAATATCTTGGCATTACATTTCATACCAAGCTTAACTGGGCAGGACACATTGGACAGGTGGTAGGAAAAGGTTTCAAAATCCTGCACTTGTTGGAGAGAGTGATGAGGGGATGTACGAGAGAAGTAAAGGAATTGGGTTACAAAACTTTGGTCAGACCATTGCTCGAATATGGTGGTGTAGTATGGGACCCACATTTTGAGTATCAAATACAGGAATTGGAGAAGGTGCAAAGAAGGGGTGCTAGATTTGTTTCTGGAAATTATCGCAGAATGCAATCAGTGACAGATATGATAAAGGAGATGGAATGGGATTCATTGCAAGACAGGAGGAGGATGAGGAGGGTAATGGGAGTGTACAGGGCGTATACTGGCGAGGAGGCATGGAAAGATATTGCAGTAGGTATGAAAAGTAGTTCATGGAAGGGAAAAGATGACCATGACCACAAGCTGGCACTCGATTTCAGGCACAAGGGAGTGGGAAGATTTTCTTTCTTAGGTAAGGGTGTCAGGGATTGGAATGAGTTACGAAGGGGAATGACGAATAACCTACCGAAAACATTAAAAGAATTTAAAGTTAAAATTTGTAGAGGGCAAATGTAGGTGAGTGAAGGATAGCGGGAAGTTGGGTGTGTAGGGAAATTGCCACCGGAGCGTGTGCTCCATTGCAATTAAATTAAATTAAATCTTAGGTGGGACAAGATGTTCAAAATTTTAAAGAAATTAGGTCTAAAATATCGAGATAGAAGAATACAAACAGTACAAAAATCAAGTAGCTATAATAAAAGTATAGAACCATGAGAAACATGCTTCAGTTAAAAAGGGTGTGAGACAAGGTTGAAGTCTATCCGCGTTAATATTCAACTTGTATGTGGAAGAGGCAATAAAGGAAATAAAAGAAAAATTTCCATGTGGCATAAGTTTTCAGGGAGAAAAAAAATCAGTATGCTACTATTTGCTGATGACATTGTCTTGTTAGCAGAGAGGGTTGAGGATATTGAGAAGTTACTGAGTATCATGAACAAAATACTGAAGGATGATTTTGGACTCAATATAAATCAAAGCACGACAAAAGTTATGAAATGCAGTAGAAATAATACCAATCACAGTAGATTACATATAAAAATAGGATCGGATACAATAGGAGAAGTAGGCCTAAGTGAATTCTGTTACTTGGGAAGCAAAATTACAACCGATTGCTGAAGCAAGAATGATGTTAAAAGCAGAATAGCACTATCAAAAAGAGCCTTGATTAAAAAGAGAAATCTTTCAGTTTCAAATATTCATCTAGGAATTAGAAAGAACTTTTAAAAACTTTACGTGAAACATGGACTTAAGGAATACCGGAAAGAAAGAAAATTGAAGCATTTGAAACGTGATGCGACTGAAAATTAAGTGGACAGACAAAGTAAGAAATGAACTAGTTTTGGAAATGACGGGTGAGGAAAGAAGTTTGTGGAAGAAGCTTACAGAAAGAAGAGACAGGCTGGTAGGTCATATTTTGAGACATGCTGGATTGGTTAATTTGTTAGTGGAGGAACAGTCGAAGGTAAAAACTGTAGAGGAAGACAGAAATTAGAATATATGAAGCAGATAATTGAGGACGTGGGTTGCAAGGGGTATGTAGAAATTGAGAGGTACTATAACATTGAACACAAACACAGTTATTTGATACGGAAGTAAGTTTTTATTCAAACAGTTTTTTTTTCAAAAGAACACACGTACGCCGACCACCAACCGAAAGAAATGTGAAATAATATTAATCCGAGATTACAGGTCCACTCGAGTGAAAAGTACAATCCCTTGGCGTTGATTAAGTTATTAGCATGATAACTGTTCTCACAACAATCACTGTTCATTCGACACTTATTACACACTTACCAAAGGGATTTTAATGTAGTTTGTACGACTTGGCCTGTTCGAACGAGGCATGAACGACGGCCAATATTCTGTCCAGGCGCGGAAGCACGGATCACGTATCTATTTTCACTCGGGAGAATTCCACTACTGCACACTTATACGACATTGTAGTCGCCGCGCTCCATACATGGAGGAAGAAAATATATGGAGACGACGCAAGAGACCTTCACCACGCATTGAAGTGAAACAGGGCGGAGGAGGAGTGAGGGGGGGGGGGGGCATGGCCGGAGTGGAGGGGGCATGGCCGCTTCCATACAGACACGGGGAATATGTACAAAAACCTCAAGGGGACTCTAGGATAAAGGTGACTCCGCAATCTGGTGATGGATTATTATGTAACTCGATATGACAAATAAAAAATGAAGAATAAAATTTTTTGATATCCTGCTTAGTTCTGTCCCAAATGTGAAATGGTTTTGGTTGAAATTCAGAAGAAAAAATTGGGCAAAGTCAAATTTGATGATGGATTCTTATTTAAAAAGACGAAACAAATGAAAAATAAAGAATAAAAATTTTCGATATCTCACCTAGTTCTAGAGATATACTGTATCAAAAGTGAGGTGTCTTGAGTTGAAATGGAGAAGAAAAATTTTGCAAAAGTCAAATTTAATGATCGATTCTTATGTAACACGACGAGACAAATCGAAAATAAAGAATAAAATTTTTCGATATCTTGCTTAGTTTTCGGGATATACTGGGAACACCGCAATTGTTTGGAAGCGCAATATCGCCGCTGCCGCCACTGCACATGCGCGAGCCTGCTTCACCAATTTAACGTCACTTCTCCTCCATATATTTCCTTCCTGAATGGCTCCATACATCTGAGACTATCATACACAGACTGTTGTTTCTTACAAAGAGTTTAGTACAACAACGTGCTTTTGATAGGTACCGATTATCGACATCTTTGACATAGTTGAACTTAAACAGGTCGTTAGCTTATTGCACGGTAATGCCACAACTTCAACTGTAAAACATCAGGTAGTTGTATATTTTTAATTTTATAAACAAGTTAAGTCATACTGTGTGTCAGGCACGATTTCTAATCACAGTTGTGACGACGAGCGGTTACGGTGGTGACAATGCTGAAAAATACTGAACAGCGTTATAACTGTGAAAATAACTTTGTTTGTTACGTTTTCAGGGCTAATCCGATCGTGATCAAATTTGACAAGGAGATGCTATTCGCCTTAAGGAAGGACATAGGATACTATTATCTGTATTTTATGAAAAACTAACTGAACTGCGAAAGGCAGACACATAGTATGTATACGTCTTGTAATGCTTCCTAACAGAGTGGGCTGGTGACGCAGTGGATCAGGTGTTTGCTTTCTAAAATTACCCGTCTGGGCTCCGGTTCAAATCCTGCTGGGAGCAAGAATTTTTAAGAATTGTTTTTCATCGTTTGAGCCAAGCCTCGGAGTTCCCTCGTAAGGAACCATTTTAAAATGTAGGTCTCGTAAATTCGGGGGTGGACTGTGTACCAAATCGTAGGCGACTGAACAGTGCCGTAAGCGTTTATTTTATTTACGCTATACTCGTCCCTCAGGTTTTGTTTCTCTCGCAGGCAGTTTGTGTGTGATCTACACTAATAATGTTGTAAATGCGAAAGTACGTCTTCCACCGAGGCTTGGGCAGTGCGTTTTCGCACTGCTACTTCTCATTCGGGAGGACCGCCATCCTGATTGAGGTTTTCCTCAATCACTCTAGGGTCTAGGCGAATGCTGGGATGGTTCCCTATAAGGCCACGGCCAACCTTCCATCCCCCTTCCCTCCCCGTAGAGTAGTAGGCTGAAAAGGATCTCCGTGATCCTCCAGCAGCCTTCAGCTGGGAGGAATGAAATCGTAAAAAAAAAAAAAAAAAAAAAAAAAAAAAAAAAAAAAAAAAAAGTACGTCTTTGTAGTTTTGTTATGTTTTGACGACTAAATGGCTATACGGATAGTGACGGCATTTGACAAGAAAATACTTTGTATCTTAAGAAAGGAACAGAATACTTTTTCAGGTAAGGATAATAGTTTTAGTGATAAAGTTTTGATAACTTATCGAATGGTGACAGACAGACGGATGCGTGTGTAAATCTGTAATGTTATATCGGTCTCTCAGGCTGTGCTTCTCTCGCATTCGGTTAGTGTACGATATTGCTGTTGTTGTACCAACACGGCGAGGCTGAGAGTGGAGGAAGACGCCCGACACCATCTCCATGGTTACGCACCAGTGCCATCGAGACTGAAGTCACGATCGAGCTTCTTAAGGACCTCAACGTCACTGAAAGGAACACCAAGTAGAGAGCGAATATCGGTCTGGGAGAAGAGAGAGCGACACAACATCGACTGGATCAAGAGGATCCACCACCTGGGTCTGAACATCCATGGCTCCTATGGAAGTCACTCAACAGCCTCGAGTTGGAAAACATAGACACTCTCGCTTCATGGGGAGAAAAACCTGATACCATATGTTCTAGCGGCGAGGTCGAAACTATGGTATATTTGTTGTAATGCCCACAACTCGGAATAAATGTATCTCAGTCATACCTTCAATCGGCCAGTGACAAAGCCATCGCATAGGCGGGAAAACTACCTTGGATCTGATGCTGCCATCGTCACGAAAAGAAGATGATTCGCTAGCCGTGCTGCTCAAAAATGAAAGATTTTGTCTTACATATCCATGTACACAGAGTTTAACACAAACATTTACACCCAAGAAGTAAAGGAAGTAAAAAGCAACTAATAACACAAGGCAACTAAAAGAAATTGTCTTGTGTTTGGAATATTTTAACGAATTCTTAAATAATTTTGGCTGATAATTGCGAAAAAAAATTATGTTTTTCTCTGTCAAGTCCAGTTTGTTTTACTGTACTCATCTCCGCTTGGAAACATAATATTGTAAGATATATTTCCAACAGTGTATACAGGGTGGTCACGAATTCATGGTTCAAACTTTAATGGTAGGTACAGGACATTGTAACAATGATTTATTGTATAGGAATGTATGGTCGCCAGCACACTGCAGCACTGATGTACGGACTTACCTGAATGCCACGTTTGGGACTCGACGGATTGGGCGTGGTGGACCAGTACCTTGGCCACCCCGATCTCCCGATTTATCGAGCATCGATTACTTTTTATGGGGCCATGTAAAGCATCTTGATTATGAGACTCCAGTTGACTCAGATGAGGATCTAGTTGCTCGCATATCCGTAGCTGCTGCAGGTGTGCGTGAAATACGAGGCATCTTTGAACGTGTCCGCCAATCGCTCCACCGACGCTGTCAAGCGTGTATCGCTACTGGTGGACACTTCTACATCTACATTCATACTCTGCAAATCACAAAAATTGTGGGTGGCAGAGGGGGCTAAGCACCAATCCTAAACCCGCACATTCCAATGCCGAATAGTGCGAGGAAAGAAGGAATACATATAAGTATCAGTACGGCATCTTATTTCTCTAATCTTATCCCTCCGGTCATTGCGACCTAAATAGTTTGGCGGAAGAAGTATTTCATTGCACTCGAAATTTAAATTTTTTCGCATATTCTCCAATAAATTCGAACGCAAGCTACGTCGTCTGTCTTCCAAACTATCCCAGCCCAATCTAGGTATCAATTCTGTGACGCTTTCATAAGGGCTGTAACAACAAGTCACGAATCTAGCGGCTCTCCTCTGCACCCTCTCAACTGAGTCAATCAGAACCTTGCGATACGGATCCCAAACCCCACAACAGTAATCCAGATGCGGACGCCCTATTGTTTTATACGCTATCTCCTTTGTTTGAGCATTACAATTCCTCAAAATACGACCTATGAATCGTAATTTAGAATTTGCCTTTCCTACGACGGAAGTTATGTGCATGTCCCATTTCATGTTGCTTTGTAATGTAAACATGACACTTGTCAACAACGCTTTCAATAAAAGCTTTGTTTTTCCTTTCGGCTGTTATTTCCCCTATTTACGCCACACCGCGTCACGTGCGACCATACATTACTATACAGTAAATCATTGTTACAATGTCCTGTACCTACCATGAAAGTTTGTACCATGAATTCGGGACCACCCTGTATAGGCTGATATTAGCGTGTTTCGGGAAAATTAAACAAGTCTGTTTCTTTAACAAGCTTTGTTTTGTTCGATAAATTGTGCGTGACGCATAAACAAGACACAAACATAAATTCAAAATCGACAAATGCAGAAATTTTGTAAAAAAAAATTACGCTTCTTTGCGCTCCGTGAATGTTGAACAATAGGATTATTTCGTTCTATACATCAGGAATATTCTCCTACCATCAAGGAATCCCAAAGTCCTTGGCACCGGGTTTCCATGTCCTTGATGTCCTGATGGAGTCGTTCTCCTTGTTCGTTGCTAACATTTCCAAGTTTTTCAGGAACGTGATCGAGATGACTAACAGGAAAATGCATTTTGATGTTCATATTCGCTCCAACATCACGAATCGTTGACACGATGTTACTAGCAAGGTCTTTGTAGTTTTTACTTTTGTGTTTCCTACTACTTGCACAAAGGCTCACCAAGCTAATGGTTCATTCTCGTTATTTATTTTTTATTTTTTTTACAAGATTTGTGTCCTTTTTTGAACTTACTGATGATTGGTCCATTAAAAACCCTTTATTTAAGTTTTTTTCACTGTCTTGTCCGCAAGTACATTGCAGGCATATTTAAAGCACTCCTCACATTATCCAAATTGTTTTATCAATCCGAGTTTGATGTGTAAAGGTAAGAGAAGATTTTTCCTCGCTCAATTAAAGGTTCTTTTAATATACTGGCAGCTCTACTAGGAGCCATATCTATTCGAGGGGCCAGTCTTTGTTAATATAGTGAATGTCGTGGTCTTTACTACTGCACAAGAAAAGGAAACATGGGTAGGTATTTTGTACAAACCGTTTGCTGCCCAAAGAGAAAATTCACCATTTTTAAGTCAACGCAAATTACCCCTTTATGGTCTTAATACAAATGTTCTCTAAAATCAATATATTTGTTTCATGTTTTCCATGTGTAAGAAAAAAGAATATACGAACCTTCGCTCACATGCACACACTTATAAACATCATGCACTTTGATTAACATCTACTATACAACAGAGAAATGCCACATAGTTTAAAATTAGACCCGATAAGTCAAAATGAAGGTCGTATTTGGAATCAGGAGACCAATTTCGTAATAAATGTAGTTTATTTCCTAAACACCATAATCATTGTTGCCCAATGTAACTAGCACGGTAAGTTAAACCTAATGCACAGTTTTATTGCACGGCCAGGCAATTCATTCTTCGCCGAATTGTTATTAAAGAATGCTCATAACATCGATTTAGTACAGGGGAATTTCTCTATTCCGAATCTGAATGGACCGGAAATAAATTCGAAATACCGAAAATTCGAATTACTGTAAAAAGCCAAATTTAAAGTTCAGTAAAAAAAATTAAAAAATGATTAATTTTTTTTGCAATGATTTTTTTGTGCAAAAACGTGAAGTCATCGAGTTTATTTAATAAAGCAATGAAGAGGGAATCACGTTAGTCTGACTCTCGATGTAGCGTCGAAGTTCGTGGATACAGTTAAATGCAAGATATCGATAACATTCATTGCAAGATAGGAGGAGGATGAGGAGGGTAATGGGAGTGTACAGGGCGTATACTGGCGATGAGGCATGGAAAGATATTGTAGTAGGTATGAAAAGTAATGCATGGAAGGGAAAAGATGACCATGACCACAAGCTGGCACTCGATTTCAGGCACAAGGGTGTGGGAAGATTCTCTTTTTTAGGTAAGGGTGTCAGGGATTGGAATGAGTTACCAAGAGAAATGATGAATAATTTACCGAAAACGTTGAAAGAATTTAAAGATAAAATTTGTAGAGGGCAAATGTAGGTGGCTGCAGGATAGGGGGGATATGGGGGTGTAGGGAAATTGCCACCGGAGCCTGTGCTCCATGGCAATTAAACTAAATTAAATTAAACTAATTGCACAGAAAACAGCGCACAAACCATAAACACAAGCACGAACAGAAAACGACTACTGTAGTCTTAAAATCGCACACAAAACAGCAGACAAGACTTACACAGTTGATTGAACTGCAAATGCTATTTAGGCAAAGTATTAGAAAAGATCCTAATATGGCTGTAAAATTAATGACGTGCATTCCTAAAAGAAAAAAAAAATGTACAAATATTATTTTGCATGAATAAGGAGAGTGCCATTAAAAAAATTTATTCAACATACGCAAAGGGAAATGAATGTTGTAAAAAACAAAATTTATGCCTCCCCTATTAAGGGAAACAAAATTTTCATATAAAAAATAGAAAATTAAAATTAACCTGCTTGTTGAAACATAATGGGCTTGAAGGACGTTTTGAATTACATTTCATTACATTTTCCCCGAAAGACATTTCGTATTTAGGCACTTTGTTTTACACATATATTTGACGAATCCTTGGCCGCCTCCAATGGACTGAGCAATTGCAACTGACCGGAGAGAAATATCGTAGTCAGAAATATGTTCAATACTAAGCAAGTTCTTGAGGTATAAAGTGAATTGTCATCTCGCATATTCCAAGTTGGAAGAAACCGTTCTCTGTCACACTCAATTATACCGGGCGCACATTGAGCTGCGTGGCGCAGTAGGGGCAGCGCAGGGCAGGACAGCACAGAAAATGAAACTGTGTCGAGCAATAGCCCGCGTATATTATACCGCTCTTTCGTGCAGCAGTTGCAAAGACATTGTTGTGTGTGTAAGAACACTATTTCTTATTATGAATTTTATCCTCACATTTGTACACTTTCTTTATTTATCATTCAATAAATACACTTTCAGCTTAACATTTTTTTTTTCTTGTTACTACAATACAACACCACCAAAGATACTCTCCCATTCATTTCTATCATGGAGGAAGGAATTATATGGAGGAGAAGTGACGTTAAATCGGTGAAGCAAGCACTAAACTCTCCCGCATGGTGGCAGCACCGGCAGCGACCATATGGCGCTTCCCAACAATTAAGGTGTTCACATTGTGGTAGATGCAGTGATTATTTCATTTAGTATTGTGTATAAGTGTTTAAAACTGCCAGCTTGTGTTGCGTACGGTTGCACAAATAGGCCAGACAGGAAAGAACCTGGAATATCATTTCATAAGTAAGTTGAATTGTAATTATCGTTGTTGAAGTGAGCGGTAGACACCGCAAACTTTGCAGCAAGCACGTCTATAAATATTTAGTCATAGCTCTCAATGGGATGACTTTGTTCTCAAATTTTTCTTGGCGTAGTGTAGAAAATCAGCAAACTTGCTATTTTGCAAATAATAGACTAGCATTATTTTTTAACGAGTGTTTAAAATGAGATTTAAAGGGGCGTGTTTTACTTCGCGATTCAGTGAATTTACTATTACGATTTCTTTCGTCACGTTGCTGATTATACTGACAATGGATGATGAAATTAACTGTTATGTGAGAAGCTGTGAGTTTTATTAATTTTTTAAATAGCTATTTCAGGTCATTGACTTAGGTTATTTTTAAAGCTTCATATAAGACTTGTTTCTGTTTGTAAATACATCTATACCTATTTTTACCGATTTTGAAATCTTTCTCATCTATTTATGTCGAAACAGGTTCATGCAGAAATAAAAATGGGCTTCATAAATAAAGAAGTTATTGGCCTTTGAACATAATCAATTTGGGGAATGTGTTTCTAATTTAGTCTCTTTTTTTTGTACAACATTCTCCCCCCCCCCCCCCGTATCTAAATCTAACTGAGAGATAATTTTTTTACAATTGTCCTAATAAGTAGGGCTGTGAAATTAGACAACACATCTTGATCAAGAGAATGTTCATTAAGGTGACTGAATAAAAAAATTTTTTCTGGTACCAGCCTACAAAATGTCTGGGTTGCTCATCCCTAGAGTGGGTCCTCTTACTTTTTTTCTGGTCTAGGACACATTTCAGACTAACCACAAGTGGTAGTAATAAAACGAAATATCCATTCTGCATGTCAACCATGTAATCATTGTGGCTTTGACAGAATTAATTTTTGGTCCAGCCTGCATCCAAACCTAACCCCCTCAATTTGGATGTTGTATATCCCCCAAACTAAGCAAGATATCGAAAACATTTATTCCTTATTATCGAGTTTTTTCGTCGTGTTACATAAGAATCCATCATTAAATTTGACTTTTGCGAAATTTTTCTTCTGCATTTCAACTCAAGACACCTCACTTTTGAGACAGTATATCTCGAGAACTAGGTGAAATATCGAAAAATTTTACTCTTTATTTTTTATTTGTCTCGTCTTTTTAAATAAAAATTCATCATAAAATTTGACTTTGAATAATTTTTTCTTCTGAATTTCAACCAAAACCATTTCACATTTGAGACAGAATATCTCGAAAACTAAGCAGGATATCAAAAAATTTTATTCTTTATTTTTTATTTCTCTCATCGAGTTACATAATAATCCATTACCAGATTGCGGCGTCACGTTTATCCTAGAGTTCCCTTGAGGTGTTTGTACATATTCCCCGTATTTGTTGGGAAGCGGTCAAGCCCCCACCACTCCGGCCATGCCCCCCCACTCCTCCGCCGGCCTGCTTCACTCCCATGCGTGGTAAAGGTCTCTTGCGTCGTCTCCATATTATTCCTTCCTCCATGATTTCTATAGCTTTTCTCTTACTACTCAAACAATCAAAGAGTCTGCTCTGCGTTATTTCAACTGACAATAACCATCTTTGATCCAGCAATACGCTATTCTATCACAATGAAATTTGTACATTGAAGAATTTTCTTACGACGAATTATTTTTTATGTAAGATGTTTCCTCATATGTGGTGCGAAAAACATGACGAAAATCGTAACCAAAAACATGTACCGTAGGTGGAATACCTTCATTTGAGTTTTGAGTCAGACAGGGATTAAGGTACAAAAAATGAACGAATTGCTTCGAGAAAAGTGTATGCAGTGCCGCAGTTAACATGGAGGCAGGTTTAAAAGAAGGACGGTTAAAAGATAGCAAGCTGACTAAGTAAGTGGTGTTTATTCGACAGTATCTTGCTATGTTATGTAACTGTTATATTCGATGGATATCTGAGCAAGGTAAAACAATGGAAAAGTACTTACATGAAAAAAAGCTCTCATCGGGCTTTTGCACTGAAAAGATTTATGCAGTATTTTGGGATAACTCGAGCGGAGTTTGTAGAGGTTTTAATCCATCCCGTAATTTACACTTATTGCCGCTGCAGAAAATCTGGCAGTATTTTTGAGGTAATTCTTTTCTATTTCATATTATATTTTTTAAAGAAAACTACGTAATGGGACATAAGAAACACTTGGAACAAGAAAAGCAGAGCTCAACAAATTATTCTGGAAACTGTAAATTGTCTTCACGTGAATCCTCCATTTCACTGTAGGATATGGACGGAGGCTGCCTTGAAGAGGAATACGGGGCAGCAGCAGAAAGGCTCAGTTTAGACGGAAGTGTTCCACTGCAAGAAGAAAGTGTTTCTCGGGGACACTATTGTAGTGAAAAGAATAAGTAAACAAACAAGGTAATAATACATATAGCAATCTTTTTTTAAAAAAAAAAAAAAAAAAAAAAAACTACTTTATTAAAAACGAACTCAAAATGAGAAAATAAAAGTGAAAATTGTGAGTGAACAATTGTATAATAAATGAATACAGAATTTACTCACCACTTGTTGAGCTCATTTGTGATCCTCGTCCTTTTTTTTTATTTGCCTTTTATGTACTTTAAATGATATTATAATTCACTCAATCAATTCTTCTTCTTCCATAGTTGAAAATGAGTCTAAAATAAAGTCAGATTATAAATAATTCGTGAAGGGTTACAGTAGAAACCGGCACGAGTGAGCTGCGTGGCACAGTTTCTGTGTCGTGATCACAACGTGGCGCAGTACTGCGCTGCCCTGCTCTGCGTCTCAATACGCGCTGTTCCGCCACAAAACATAGAGACACAGAAACTGTGCTGTGCCGCCTGCGCGTCAATGTGGGCCCGGCCTTACAACTGCCAACATATTGCGCGAATTGATTTTAGAATTTCAAAGTGCAACTAACAAATTCTAAGCCTGAGGAGCGCGTTAGATGGGTTCACCATTGAGGTAAATAAGAGTTAAATATTTAGAAATTTAGTGGTTTCAAGGCATTTCTAGTGAAACTAAACCTCCGGAAAAACAGCTGAACAACAGCAGCGCGCACACAAAAACTGAAGTTTGACAATGTCGTGGACAAAAACTGTGCTTCAAAGTGAATTCATAAGATACCAATTTTGTACAAACTGTAAATATGTACAATAATGTAAACAGCATGCTGGTTGAGGTCACAGGCGACCAACAACCACACCTTAAAACAGAAATGTAAAATAAAACATTGTACACTGGAGATACCTCGACGATAGGCGAAACGCGTCCGTCAAATAAATAATATCCAACAACAGTTTTATTGGCGTAATTATTAAAGAACAATGATTAATTTAATAAAACTAAATCTGTTTACAAAAGTCAGCTTTCTAAGAGTATGGGAATTACAAAGCTTACAGGGTAATCAGTCAGTGCGGTAGTGACAAAATTGGAATAACTTCAGAACTAAGATCAGGAACGAAACAAATTTTAATTTAGTTGTTAAGCTTACTGATAGGTAGGCATATGAGAAGGTTTATACATCCAAAAACATCTAGACGGAAGATCTTAAGGTACAAAAGCGGAACGCATTGCTTCGAGAAAAGTGTATGCAGTGCCGCAGTTAACATGGCGGCAGGTTTAAAAGAAGGACGGTTAAAAGATAGCAAGCTAACTAAGTAAGTGGTGATTATTCCACAGTATCTTGCTATGTTATGTAACTGTTATACTCGGTGGCTATCGATATAATCTGCCAAGTTTATGATGTTCTTTTACTACAATTTTGTCTTTGTATGCCACAGACATTTTTCCTGCAAACTTAAAGGTTCGTCCGGGAAAAAAAAATCTCTTCGCATCATATGTACTTCTCAAAAATTTCCTCATTAGTAATCTTGTCCCTCCAGCTAATCTTTAACATCCTTCTGTAGCACCATTGCTCAAATAAAATTAATCTTCTTTTTTATTTTTTACCAACTGCCCAGTTTTCACATTCTCCAGACATAAGATTTTAATAATCTTTTCCTCGTTGTTCAGCTGATGTTATTTGTTGTAAAAATTCGTTTCATTTTGTTGAACGCTATTTTTGTCTGCGCAATCCTGCATTTTATCTCATTCTTGCTTCTTCCATCTTTCGTAATTTTGCTTCCTAGGTAGCAGAATTCTTGCACATCCTCCAATGTTACTCCATTAATTTTAATGTTCACTTTCGAGTCTGTATTTTTACCACATACTATGACTTTCGTCTCCCCTTTATTAATTTTAATATTGTACTCATTCCCCATTGCTCCTCCATTCATTCGAAATTTTTTTTAAGATCCTCTTCAGTTTTGCAACTATCGCAATATCATCTGCGAATCGAATCACATTTACTAGTTCTCCCCGTATCTTTATCCCAGCATCAATTTTGTCCCTGATCTTATCCAGTGAGTCTGGAATATAGGCATTGAAAATTATGGGAGACAGGGCACAGCCTTGTCTGACTTGTTTACGTATTGCGGAACCCTCGTGTTTATTTCCAATTTTTATTACAACTGTTAAATTTTTGTAAAGATTCCATATTAGCCGCCTATCTCTGCAGTGAACACCGGGAGACCCG
The DNA here is from genome assembly GCA_031002005.1 of Vandiemenella viatica. Taxonomy (NCBI): domain Eukaryota; kingdom Metazoa; phylum Arthropoda; class Insecta; order Orthoptera; family Morabidae; genus Vandiemenella; species Vandiemenella viatica. The sequence continues at coordinate 218,394,790 of JARYHS010012519.1, read as the reverse complement.
CCTGATTGAAGACGATTTCTGTAAAGTTTGCAGGGACAGCATTGAACGCGTCACGGTCGCCATGAAACGCGGTTCACCGTTAAGTCGCTCGTGCTTCTTACAGTATCAGCAATAATCAGGATATACTTCTAATGAAGAAAGATTCAATTTACAGTCTTTCCATTCAATAGCAACGACAACTAAAACCAACGCCCGTCATACATTCTAAATGGGATATGGTTTGCTCGTTTCTTTCCGAAAAATTGTAGGTATTTGATCTTTTAGCTTCACGAAGTGACGTCTACTCTCAATGATGTTTCGAATTCATCTGTTTTTTAAGAATGACCAGCGAATTGTAACAGGAATACATCGCAAGTTTATTCAATGGGAATTTTAATCGTTGATACATTTATAACTAATTATATCAAGTAATTTAATTTAATTTAATTTAATTGCAATGGAGCACAGGCTCCGATGGCAATTTCCCTACACACCCATCTTCCCCCTATCCTGCACCTACCTACATTTGCCCTCTACAAATTTTATCTTTTAATTCCTTCAAAGTTTTCGGTAAATTATTCATCATTTCTCTTGGTGACTCATTCCAATCCCTGACACCCTTACCTAAAAAAGAGAATCTTCCCACACCCTTGTGTCTTAAATCGAGTGCCAGGTTGTGGTCATGGTCATCTTTTCCCTTCCATGCACTACTTTTCATACCTATTGCAATATCTTTCCACGCCTCATCGCCAGTATATGCCCTGTACACTCCCATGACCCTCCTCATTCTCCTCCTGTATTGCAATGAATCCCATTCCAGCTCCTTCATCATATCCGTCACTGATTGCATTCTGCAATAATTTCCAGAAACAAATCTATCAGCCCTTTTTTGCACCCTCTCCAACTCCTATATTTGATACGTAAAATGAGGGTCCCATACTACACTACCATATTCGAGCAATGGTGTGACCAAAGTTTTGTAACCCAATTCCTTGACTTCTCTTGACTTATTGCTTTTGTATTAATCAGTTCCGTTACAAGCCAACGAATGCAAATGTTGTTTTCCTTTATTTAAAATAAATAAATAAATTTAAGAGAAAAGAAAGAGAAAAAAAAGGAAAAGAAAAAGAAAAAAATTGCAACGCCAAAGGTGTATGACGAAACCAAATGAACCATTAACTTTACAATCGATGATTTAGAATATCTTTGTAATAACTTCTCTGAAGGCCACGAAACTTTATAGGAAGCGTAGACTATTAAGATCAGGCAGTAATAAAAGCAGTACCCTCTTATCATAAAGTGACAGGTGGAATATGACGGTATTTCTCGTGTGTTGTACCGTTGCGATTGGCTAACAGTGGGATGTGGAGATGGGACTGACGTGTTTATAAGGAGCTGAGCTCTTTGGAGCCCACACGAGACGGAGCAGTAACTGCCGCCATGGCGAATTACTTTTCGCTGCTTCTGGTGCTGAGGCTGGCGATCTGGGTGAACAACTGCAAAACATCTTATTCAGAACATTAATCCTCATCCTGCACCCTTTCACTATGTAAAGAAGTTTCGTCGTTACAATTGTATCTTGCGCGAAAAGTGTTTTATTTACTTCTTTGGACAACAGTAGTAGTATAGGACTTAACACAAAACCCAGATATTCTGCATCTGAATAGAAACTTCATCTCGCATTCTGGGAGACATATGCAATTTCTCCATTTCATACTTCACCATTGTTGTTTCTGTCACAGAACAATGGGTTCCATATTTTGCTTCTGATGAACATGTGACCTGTGATGCAATCCTCCATCTCTTCCTATCCTGTGCTAACATCTTCATCTCTACATACCCCTTACAGCCCACGTCCTCAATTATCTGCTTCATATATTCTAATCTCTGTCTTCCTCTACAGTTCTTACCTTCAACTGTTCCCTCCAATAACAAATTAACCAACCCAGCATGTCTCAAAATATGACCTAACAGCCTGTCTCTTCTTTCTGTAATATTCTTCCATAAACTTCTTTTCTCACCCATTATTTCCAAAATTAGTTCATTTCTTACTTTGTCTGTCCACTTTTTCAGTATTCTTCTGTACCTCCACGTTTCAAATGCTTCAATTTTCTTCTTTCTGGTATTCCTAAAGTCCATGTTTCGCTACCATAAAGTGCTGTGCTCCACACATAGAGTTTTAAAAATTTCTTTCTAATTCCTAGATCAATATTTGAAACTAAAAGGTTTCTCATTTTCATGAAGGCTCTTCTTGCTAGTGCTATTCTGCTTTTAACATCGTTCCTACTTCGGCCATCGGTTGTAATTTTGCTTCACTAGTAACGCTCTGGCTTCGCATTCGGGAGGACGTGGATTCGACTCCCCTCGGAACATCCAGATTTGGTTTTTCCATCATTTCCCCAAATCAGTCCAGACGAATGTCTGGATGCTTCCTTTATAAGGCTGTAATACACCATCAAAGAACAGAACGTGAAAGACATGTGTGCGTGCCTCTGTTTTTTTATTTGTGGGCCTAACGGGAGGTTGTCCACGCCGAGCAGGTTCTATTATTACTGTTATTATTATTATTACTCCGCGATTCACTAAAAGTGTGTGGCGGAGGGTGAATTGCACCTATCCGAAAGGGTAATAGTTTGGAAGGGATTATACGGGATATGGCAGGAGGCGCCCATGGGCTATTGTGAGGAACCATCCCAGCATTCGCGTGGAGTGACCTAGGAAAACCATGGAAAACTCATATCAGGATGGCCGGAGAGCTTTATCGAAAGCTACTCCTGTCGGATTTTAAGATTACTCGCCCGGTAAATCCTTTCTATTCCATTCCCTAATCGCTCTTGAAAAAAATGAATACAGAAAAGAATCTATTCTGGCCCTCATTTCTCTTATCTTATTTTCACCGTCATTCCGAGATACGAATGTTGCTGGTAGCAATATTTGTTTGCTGTCATTCTCAAATATGTCAGTAGTGAATTTTTCAAATAGCTTCCGTCGATAGTAACGCTTTCGGTGTTCCAGGTCTTCCCAACCTAACTCCTTCAACATCGCACTTACTATTTCCCTCCAACTATATATACCTGTCACGAATCGGGCGGCTGTTCTTTGGACCTTCTCTGGTGCCTCCATTAACCGCTTTTGATGGAGACCCCACACAGAACTTCAGTATTCTAAGTGAGAATAATATGACTTGGTTAAAAATTCCACATGTTAAATTATTCATGCTCAAATTATTATACCTTGGATATGGATGACGCTTCCCTCATAATAGGGAACATTCCAAAAGGAATCTCTGGCACCCACCTGATTTTGAAATATTAAAAACTACTAGTAAATTAATAACAGGTAGTAAATGGTCACAGTGAGTTCAAGAAGTCGCTCTCCTCAACATAGGGGGCGCTTCAATTTATGGCGCCCAACGTGGGCCGTATGCCTTCCCGGTCCTTGCCTCCCATCCTATCCCACCTTTAATAACGTCGAGGAGGCGTAAAGCCTTAGTAAAAAATCTACACCCAACGAATATAAATAAACTAGCAGAGTTCCTGGCGTTGGCTGGTCTAGTTCACCTGTACGCCATGTTTATTCACGCAAAGAGAATTGTAGTCAGGTATTTAAAGAAATAGCCGAGATATATATATATAAAAAAATATTCCTTACTTTCGATTTGTTTCAGGGATTACAAACTGCGACGCCATTTTACTGTGAACAGAACGGCAAAGACGATAGCTATAGACATTGTAGTTTTGCAGGCAGAATTTTTGATCAAATAAAATCTCTGTTTTTTTTCGTTATTAGTTTCTAGCATTCATTACGGCCATCTACGACGTTTAAATACCGAAAATACCGTATTCATGGAAAGAGTATTTCAAGTTTTGTTTAGTGTGCAAAATAGCTGTTATTTTGAACCTATTTTATTGCTTTTATTAAAGGTTACGGTCAGAGACATTCTAGTTATGTGTTTATTGCTGAGTATGCAGCATCTAGTCGTTCCATCTTTGGTATTTGTCAGCATACGTTCAGAATTTCATTTAATGTTCCAGCGTTATGTAACGTTGAAATATTAGATGTACCAAACAACTCAATTGAGATTCTAAGATTTAAAACGGTGAAAACCCCATAGAAATCCGCCCAGTAGTTTTTGAGTTCTACTACTTGAAATTTATCCGGTTTTCGTCTTATAAGAAATACTATCTGTTACCCGCGACTTCGTACGCGTGGATTTGATTGCTAGAATTGGTTACACAAAGCTCAATTATGTCCCAAACATCACTGAGCTGGTATAATATGACGGGAACGCCATCGATATACCATTATACCGTCGAACCTATCTCATGACTAAAACCGTTATTCACATCGGAAAAAAGTATCACATTTCGTTCCTAAAGATACAGAGTATTTCCTTGTCATCAGTATACACTTATAGCCGTCAAAACGTAAAAAAAAAGACGGAGACTTACTTTCGCAAATACAATATTATTATTATTATTATTATTATTATTATTATTTTTTTCTTTTTTTTTTGCTGTTGTCAGTCTTTAGACTGGTTTGATGCAATCCTCCATCCCTTCCTATCCTGTGCTAACCTCTTCATTTCTACATACCCCCTACAACCCACGTCCTCAATTATCTGATTAATATATTCTAATCTCTGTCTTCCTCTACAGTTCTTACCTTCCACTGTTCCCTCCACTAACAAATTAACCAATCCAGCATGTCTCAAAATATGACCTACCAGCCTGTCTCTTCTTCCTGTAAGCTTCTTCCATAAACTTCTTTTCTCACCCATCATTTCCAAAACTCGTTTATTTCTTACTTTGTCTGTCCACCTAATTTTCAGCATTCTTCTGTAGCACCACATTTCAAATGCTTCAAGTTTCTTTCTTTCCGGTATTCCTAAAGTCCATGTTTCACTGCCGTAAAGTGCTGTGCTCCACACATACAGTTTTAAGAAGTTCTTTCTGATTCCTAGATCAATATTTGAAACTAAAAGGTTTCTCTTTTTCATGAAGGCTCTTTTTGCTAGTGTTATTCTGCTTTTAACATCATTCCTGCTTCGGCCATCGGTTGTAATTTTGCTTCCCAAGTAACAGAACTCACTCACTTCTCCTATTGCATCCGATCCTATTTTTTATTATGTGATTATATATTATTAGTTTAGATCACACAAAAACTGCCTGTGGAACCAGTACACCGTGAATAAAATAAAGGCTTAGGGCACTATTCTACCGCCAAAGATATGCCAGAACATGGTATCCTTACTATAAAATCCTAGGCTTGGCTCAGACTATGAAAAACAATTCATATAAATCTTTGCGCCCAGTAGGGTTAGAACCCGAACCCACACGGGAAATTTCTCAAGAAGCAAGCACGTTACCACTACGCTATTCTACCACTCTTTTCCGCTGTCACTCATTACAAAGACATATAAATAATATGTGTTTGTCTTTCACAGTTCAGATAGTTTTCACAATTTAATTACAATATGTTCTTGTCTATACAGAATATAGTATGCCATGACCATCCTAATGTCAAATAGCATCTCCTTGTCAAATTTCACCACTATTGGAGTAGCCGTTTAGCCCAAGAAACGTGACTGACTGACTGACTGACTGACTGACTGACTGACTGACTGACTGACTGACTGACTGACTGACTGACTGACTGACTGACTGACTGACTGACAGACAGACAGACAGACAGACAGACAGACAGACAGACAGACAGACAGACAGACAGACAGACAGACAGACAGACAGACAGACACTGACCGACTGAATGAATGAATGAATGAATGAATGACAGAGTTACTTTCGCATTTATAATATTAGTATACATAGATAGAAAGCAACTATTTATTAGTTTGCTAATTTAAACGCAATTTACACTTTTTTCCAGTGTTCTGGCAACTCGTTCCTTTGTTGATGGTTAACAAAACATAATTCTTATTAAATAATGCTGATAACTGCGGTTTAGTGATAATATCGCTGGATGATGCTGGACATAGGTATGAATGCCTCCGATGTCCGTATGACGTTAAAAGTGGCGGACGAGTATGAAGCCAGCAACGATAGGGTCAGCATCGGATGTGAAGTCAGTGACAGTAGACTGTTGGAACTAAGTGGGAATATTAGCGCGAGGACGTTTCTGACTGTTACACTCCCTCAAGCCATGGTAGAACCAATGATCACCACAACTGCTCAGCAAGTGTAGCCTGTCCATCGAGGTTATAAGGTTACCCCTACTAGAAGTAAGTTACAATACTTGAGATTAATCCACTTTACCTAGTGGAGCATAGACTTACCGTACTAATACAATATGTCCTTATGCAACTAAATATACATGAACTATCACAAAGTTTCCGGATTGTAAATTAATGGTGGTGTCAGTTATTCTGCTAGACAAGAAAATGTTATTTATTTTCCTTTAAACCTGACGTCCTTTCAGGGCCCAAAACAGGTTGTCCTATGTAAGATATAACTTTAAGCTGAAAAAAATTTCAAGTTTATAATAGAAAATGAATGAAAACTCCAAAAAATTAATAATTATTTACTTGAACAATTAAATAATCAAAAGCTTTAATTATAAAGCGTTTTAGTATTTGGTGTTAAAAACACATTCCAAAATGTTTTTCAAAACTCCGTTATGGGTAATTTTTTTTTTTAATTACTGCTTCAAGTCTCATCGACGGCTAATGACATTAGAGACGGGATGGGACTGGTACAACGAACGGGAAGGAAATCGGCCATGGTATTTTTGAAGGAAGCATCCCGGCATTCGCCTGAAGTGATTTGGCGAAACCATGGAAAACCCAAATCTGGGTGCCCGGACGGGGATTCGAACAGTTGATAAACTGTTATATCATTGCAGTCAATAACTTATAGATATCAAAAAAAAATTATAACACCTTAGGGCACTCCACTACATATATTATCAAAAATACTCCAATCACACGAAATAAATATACTTGACGTGTATCGTTGTTATGGCGCTCCACTACATACATTGTCAAATATACTCCAGTCACACGAAATAAATATACTTGACCTGGTCCGTTGATTACGTTAATTGATTCTTCGACCTTTGAATTCACTTCGATGTCCACTTTCGAACACTCTCTGGAGTAGTTTATATCGAGTACACGTCGTAAGTACCACAACTCTCATGAAATCACTAACTACTAATAATAACTAAATTCTTCGTGCATTATGCTGTAACAAGAACATTCTGGTGCAGGCTGCATTTCAACCTAACTACAGACCGGACTAATACACTGAAGAGCCAAAGAAACTGGTATAGGCATACGTATGCAAACACAAAGATATGTAAACACTCAGAGTACGGCGCTGCAGTCGGCAACGCCTATATAAGACAACAGGTGTCTGGCGCAGGCGTTAAATCGGTTACTGCTGCTACACTGGCAGGTTATCACAATTTAAGTGAGTTTAAACGTGGTGTTATAGTCGGCGCACGAGAGATGGGACACAGCATCTCCGAGGTAGCGATGAGGTGGCGATTTTCCCGTACGACCATTTCACGAGTACACCATGAATATCGGGAATCCTGTAAAACTTCAAATGTCCGACATCGCTGCTGCCGGAAAAAGATCCTGCAAAAAACGGGACCAACGACAACTGAAGAAAATCGTTTAACGTGACAGAAGTGTAACCATTCCAGCAAATTGCTTTGGATATCAGTGACGAGGAATGACTGTCAGTCAGGCACACGCACGGTGCATGTAGTATCAGTGAGCGCGCTATCCGTATTTAGAATGCGGAAGGCGCACGATCTATCTGAGTTTGACCGAGGGTAGATTGTGATGGCCCGGAGGCTCGGCACGAGCATTTCAGAAACTTCACAAGTTATCCGGTGTTCGAGGAGTGCTGTGGTGAGTGTCTTCAACAAGTGGCGAAATAAATGTGAAACCACCTCCAAACGTCGATGGTTTGGGCGATCGCCCCTCGTTATAGATGTCGGACGTCGTAGGCTGGGCAGACTGGTAAAACAGGACAGGCGGTGAACTGTGACGGAACTAACATCAGACTTTAATGCTGGGCAGAGTACAAGTGTATCTGAACACACAGTGCACCGAACACTCATAATGATGGGCCTCAGCAGCCGACGCCCCATGCATGTGCCAATGTTAACACCACGACATCGGCAAGTACGACTGAAATGGACACGTGACCATCGTCACTGGACGTTGGCGCAGAGGCAGAGGGTTGTATGGTTTGATGAATCCCGATACTGTGACATATGATGCACCATTTTTTTATATATATATATAAATTAAGAAATTATACTTGGAATAATTATGTTAACAAATAATTATTGATTTGTGTATATTTTTTTAAATTTATAGTAACGAGTATTTCCACAGACGGTATATATAAACTGTATGTCGTTAGAATAATATAAATCTCTTAGTTTTTTTATTAGTATTAGTATCTTTGATTGTTTGGTAGTTAAGAAAAAAAAAAGAGAAAGGAGAAAAAAAAAAAGATTGTTAACTAAAACTTTATGTGTGAATTTGTAATGATTATTATTGAATAGAACTTTAGATATGATTAAAAAGAATTGCTACGAGGTATAGTCACCTGGTGTGTAACGAGGAGGTTACATATTGGCTACCGCTGCCAGAATCTTACTGGAATCTTCTGATGTGATGATGCAATTAGTTATCGTTGAGAAAAGTTTATGAAACAGCATGCAGTACTGCATATGTCAACTACTGGAATAACGGAAAACGCAGGTGAACGAAACTTCTGATACGACAACTCGGGTACGTAGCAAAGAAGCGACTACGGAACAGAGCGACGCAGTAGGCAAGTACTAATTTGTTCGTTGTTTTGGTCCGGGCGTCAATGTGCAACTACTAGAAGGATTGGCAGTTAAAGTGAACAGTTGATTGATAATTAGGTTTAATATACTGAAATTAAAAAAACAGAAACTGAACGTATATTTAAATTGTTGAGCTCAATTTTGATTAAGAAACAGAGAGTTTTGTGGATTCAAACTGAATTAAAGTCAAATGGTAATGGAAGTATAGTTAAGAAAAAATAGAATTATTGTTAAAGAATTACAGTAAAATGTCTAATGTAGAATTAGGCGTCTGTGGAAAACTCGTAATTTGAAAGAAGTAAAAGAAAGGCATTAAACAAAAAGGGGGAACATTTATGTTACAAGTATTTATATGAAATTTATGATTTGTTATATGTATGTGCATGTCTGATTTAATTTCAACGCTGTTTCCGAGTGGGTTTGTCCTGTTGTGCATTTTTTGTATGCAATACAGAATTCTCAAAGAGTTTAGTAAATGAATTTGGTGTTCTTGGTCTCTCTTGTTGAATTAAGTGGAAATATTAACGGCGTTGTAAACAGATTTTAACCATTGCTGTCTATTGTGCATTTTGATAGAGCAGTCATTGTAGTGTGTTAGCGGACTGATTAATTCCCCATTATAATTTTTTTTTGGTGCGGGTTACGTTAAATTTTTTTTTAGATATGGCAAACAATTGCACCACTTTAGTTAGAATGAATATTCAAAGTGATTTGGAAGATCCGAGTAATATGTCGGGTTGGCAAACTGACAGTTCGGGTGTTATTAGTTTTAATATTGGGGATGCGAACAATGGTAGGCATGTTGAGATTGAGAATACCAGCAGTCCCAATGTTAATGTCGATCAAAAGGGGGTTGATTAATATTTTGAAAATAGCAGTATTAACAATAATGACCAGAATAGTGGGGTAAGCAACGAAAGTAGTATTAATGTGGGGAGAGAAAATTATGAAAGTAGAACGATCTCACCAGAATTATGTCAAACATCAAACACTCGAGAAAGGAGTGGTGAGGTGATACCCAAATAATAATGTCCCTTTTAATGCAAATGAAAACAGAAATTATGTCAAATCATGAAAAAACCATTCAGAAGATCGCTTTGAATCAAAAGAAGACAGAAGAAGGATTGCAAGTTACGAGGGATGAACTAAATAAAATTCTGGAGAATTTGAAGCAAGAAGTGGAAGTTAAATTAAACAACTGGAAAGACGACGAAATATCAGAGTTGACTAAAATCGATCTATGTGAGGATAGTTCTAGAAAGGAGGAAGTTGAGTTTAAAAAAATTCAAGCGGCGGAGAAAAACAGTCTAGCAGAAGATATGTTCACAGAGGAAGAATTAGATAGGAGTAGTACAGAGTTACCGTTAGGTGTTGATGTAAGAGAAGAAGATATGTCAAGCAGTGATAGTGAAGAATATGAGGATGAAAATGAAGAAAATGACGAAAATGAAGAAAAATGACGAAAATGAAGAAAATGACGAAAATGAAGTGAGAATATTTTATATAAGATGTTTCGAAGAAGAAATGAATAATGCAGGTGTATCTCAAAGAAGAACACTTGATGATATAATAAATGGTAGCAATAGTAAAATGAACGTATCTACAGAGCAAGATAATATCACCGTCGCGACGTATTTTTAATGCAACAAGGTAGGAGGGGGCAAGGAATTTTTGGTCCAAGGCACAAAGCCGGATAGCCAGCATCGATTTGAAATGAAATTTTTAAAGGATGGGAGAGAACAATTAATGAAATTGTGCCTTTTCACGGTAATCGTAGGATTTGTTTATAAGCTTCTAACCATCTTTAGTGTTGGCAAAGACGTTTTATTTCCAAAAAGACAGTTGGTTTTTGGGTATGAGTTTGCAAGGGTAGATTGGAAACGCAGAAAGAAGCATTTTCATTTACTTTGAGGGACGAATGAACTCGCTACCTCGTACTACGTACAAATTTATTTTAGGTAAGGGGTCTAAATGCATAATCCACCCGAATTGCAAATATTTTAAATTTTATTTCAGTTGTGTTTTCCTTGATGTTAATGTTCTTACTTGACAGTAATAAGATTCTTTGTATCTTCGTTAGTGAAAATAAATTAATGAATGAGTGCTGAAAAAATTAAACTAGTCTATAAAAGCATGAGAATTATAAAAATGTATCTCATAAAGTTTGGGGGAAAGCAAATTTTAGAGACAATTTTTGAGCGGGGGGATATGTCCGGTAACAACGTTATCTGGCTATTTTTTTAAGGACTGTAGCGGACCTAAAATTGTATAAATATAAATGACCAATGAAGTGAGATTGTTTAATGGTCAGCATAAACTGATAAACAATTTTAGTAATGAACGACCTGACAAAAGACAGTGAGATTTATGATTATTAATTATTTTATGTTGTGTTACTGAATGGCGTGTTGTGGGTGAATAATTTTGCTGACGGTTTGAACATTATTACAGTGCAAGAACATTGTAAAATAATGTGTAATTTACATCTTACAAAAGAAATGAGAATGAACGATGTGAAATTGGTACATCTCGGCAAATAAATGCTGTGCTGTGGTAATAGAAAAGTAGTTGGCAGCATTACTTATGCCTCGATATGGGGGCATATTGTGACATATGGTCATTCCCTGATGCAACATTTTTATATATATATAAATTAAGAAATTATACTTGGAATAATTATGTTTAGAAATAATTATTGATTTGTGTATATTTTTTTTTAAATTTATAGTAACGAGTATTTCCACAGACGGTATATATAAATTGTATGTAGTTAGAAAAATATAAATGTCTTAGTTTTATTATTAGTATTAGTATCTTTGACTGTTTGGTAGCTATAAAAAAAAAGAGAAATGAGAAAAAGAAAAAAGATTGTTAACTAAAACTTTATGTGTGAATTTGTAATAATTATTATTGAATAGAACTTTAGATATGATTAAAAAGAATTGCTACAAGGTATATTCACCTGGTGTATTAATTTATATGTAACAAGGAGGTTACAATACCTTGTTCATCATGCCGATGGGAGGATGTGAATCTGTCGTTTTCCAGGGGAACAGCTTCTTGACACCTGTACTGCGGGACGGAGACAAGCTGGCGGCGGCTCAATTATGCTCTGGGGAACATTCACGTGAGCATGCATGGGTCCAGTGCAGCTCGTGCAAGGCACCATGACGGCCAATAAGTATCGTACACTGGTTGGAGATCACGTACACCCCTTGATGACGACCATGTTTCCCAGCGCCAGTGGTATTTTTCAGCAAGATTATGCGTCATGTCATAAGGCCAGGAGTGTGATGGAGTGGTTCGAGGAACACAGTGGCGAGTTGCAACTGGTGTCCTGGCCACTCAAATCGGCAGATCTGAACCCAATCGAACATATCTGGGACGTGATTGAACGTGGTGTCAGAGCTCATCACCCCCTCCCCGGAATTGACTTGTGTGTGCAGATGCGACCTACCAAGGCCTCATTGCTTCCATGCCAAGACGCATCCCCGCTGTTATCCGTGTCGAAGGCGAACATACCAGCTGTTAGATAGGTGTTCATTATGTTATGGCTGATCGGTGTATCTTCTCCATCAGACCTTCGAATACACTCTACGTGAGTAGATACAGCCAGCCAAATCCCCTTTACTCTCGTTTCCTACGGCAACAGGGCAGGTTTCGCTAGGAGAACACCCACAGCTCTACACGGAGTGTGGTACCCGAAATTCACGGCAAAGTGACGACGTGAATCTCAATGAGTATTAATGTTGATAAAAAAATTCTTCCCGGCTGTTCTGAAGGATAAGTCCTTCTGCCATACGCGACGTTTCGACAGCTTCGTACGCTGCCATTTCAGGTGAACTGATAGGGGAAGTTCGGGTAGCCACTTTAATTAAAAATAAATTAAAATAAACACATTTTCTGTCTTTATTTTAATCTTAAAATGAAACTGGGAACTGCTGCAGTCACATTAATCAGATGTTAGTAAACATAACATTAAAAAAAAAAGAATTAAATCGTAAACACTTTCGCCTTAACCTTTTGGCATCTCAAAAGCTGTCTGGTAGCCTCGGACACAGTAATAAATGGTGGCCTAATCGTTTTTTGGCATTACAAAAATCACAACAATAATAGATATCTGAAGAAACTATATAAACACAATCTTCATGGCCCAGTCTTTGCTACATAGTATTTCTTCTCGTACGATTCATTCGGTCTGTTTTACTTGATTTGCATCGGAAAGACTTTAAATACTTTTCTTTTTATTCTTTTTATAACGCCTTTACCTTTTTATTTTACCGTTTCGTTTTTTTAGTGCCTTTACCGTTTTGTCCGACCTCTCCGCGTTTCTTATATGGTGAAAAGGTTAAAGTCTCGCCCTTTTGGAATTTTTGAGCCCGGGTTACTATGCGTTTATTTGACGCATCATATTCAATAATCTGTAACGAGTTTTGACAAGAGTGACGAAAATCTTCTGCCAAGAATAAAACACACACTAGTGTGGAACTCACTGGGCTCCCAAGGCGCAGCCCAGTTGCATTTGTTTTAACACTACAGCAGTCCAGTCAAATAGTGTTTTTACCTGGAAAGTTGTGAGGTAGTTTTGATTTCTTCCATTTTCTATGATTTTTTTTTTTTTTTTTTTGGAGTGTTGAATCCTAATCTGAGATTTGCTAACACAATTTCGTGACGAAACATTGAAAATAATGAAAAAAAGGGTCAAACATCTCATTTTTTGTCGGTTTTTCGCTTATAATTCTAAATCTATCAACTTTTCGTAAATAACCTTCATGAGGAGGGTCATGGGAGTGTACAGGGCATATACTGGCGATGAGGCATGGAAAGATATTGCAATAGGTATGAAAAGTAGTGCATGGAAGGGAAAAGATGACCATGACCACAAGCTGGCACTCGATTTCAGTCACAACGCTGTAGGAAGATTCTCTTTTTTAGGTAAGGGTGTCAGGGATTGGAATGAGTTACCAAGAGAAATGATGAATAATTTACCGAAAACTTTGAAGAAATTTAAAGATAAAATTTGTAGAAGGCAAATGTAGGTGGGTGCAGGATAGGGGGAAGATGGGTGTGTAGGGAAATTGCCACCGGAGCCTGTGCTCCATTGCAATTAAATTAAAATTAAAAAAATTGTTCAAAATGAAAGTACATAAAATGTTTACAATGTTAACAACAAAGTTTTACCGACGCAGCGTGTTTGGTTTGTTTGAACTTTAAACGTCCGGGGCTACCCCACCTTCCCCTAATTTTATTTATCAGTATCTTAGACTTTTCTAGATATTCAGGAAGAAAATTACGTTTTTCGAGTGCCATAACAAAGTAATTAAGGCATCATTTGATCCTGCAAACACTAGGTTTGCTGCACGATTCTGTAAGTTAAAATGCGCAGGAGACTCGTTTTAGACTTCACAGGCCGATTGGAGATGATTTTCTGTTTGTAACACTTACAGGGACAGCAGACTCATCACATAGGAACCAACGCAAGTCAATATTTTTCGTGATTTTAACCAAATCCCAAAGATTTTATTTTTTTTCAACCACCAAATCATTAACTTTATAATCGATGTTTTGGAATATCTTAGTATTCGCTCTTATTAAGGTCACGTTTCTCGATAGAAAACGTTGGCTATTAAGATTACGCATTAATAAAATCCGTGCCATCTTATCAAACCGAGACAGGTGGAATATGATATTTTAATTTCTTGTGCGTTGTACGGTTGTGATTGGCTAGCAGGGGGTCTGGAAGAGGAGATTCGGGTGGATATAAGGGGCTGGTTGGGCACTTCGTGGGCACACGAGAAGGAGCTACACCTGCGACCATGAGGAACTACTTTGCGCGGCTGCTGCTGCTGACACTGGTTGTCTGCCTGGCGCAGGTAAGTGACAGGAAATCATTCAGAACATTATTCCTCATCCTGCACTGTTTGAGACTAGAATTACTAGGTACAAACGTTTCACCATTATCGTCTTTTTCTTGCGCACAATGTTTCATTATTTTCATCTTTGCTGAACAGTAGTAATATAGGTCTTAACATAATAAAACCCAGAATGTTTATTTGGATAGAAGTTTTATCTCACATTCTATAAGACTTATAGAATTTTTCATTTCATATTTCAGAACTGCTATTTCTCAACTCTCACCACGTTAGGTTCCATATTTAACTACATTGACCGTTTTGTGACATCTGATACTAATTCGTTTTAAACCAACAAAACATAAAAAGAGTTGTATTGCAAATATGTTGACAGTTATACATGAAAGAAAATCTAATGTTTTCATACATTTTTCATTACGACGAGACTAGGTTTTCATTATACAAAACATAATACAACGATGATAAATATTAGACGCCATCTTAAACAATAGCATCTGTGTTTGCTTATATCTCATGACCCTCTCTAACGCAACCAACGAATTAATCGCAGCACTCATCAAACTCACCTGTTCTCCCTGAGACTTAAATTGGTCTGTTTCCCAATTAAGCAACTGAATTTCTCTTTCGCAAATTTATATTATATTCTTTGATTATACAACCATATCATATTAAAATTTCATCTATACTAAAATAGTTTGAAAATGATTTTACTTTTTCATTGTACCTGGCGCGATGTTAGCAACGATAAAACGCCAGGAAGAAGAAAAGAATAAAGGTTGCATTGCGATACAGTCGACGTATTATTGCGCGTGTTTTAGTCTTCTTGCAGTTCAAACTGAAGTTGTATTATGACATTAATTGTTATAATTTATGATATGCATACTTTGAATCCTGAAATAGACCATGTTGTTATTGCCAAAAATTTATTTAGCGATGCATTTCATGTGCTCAGGTGTATCTCCATCGTTTGATTTTGAAGCGGCAATATCAGTACAGATTGTGGTTAGGTTGAAATGCAGTCTGGACCAGAATGTTCTTGCAACAACATGAGGCATGAGGAATTAAATTATTGTTAGTAATTATTAAGATGCTTTAATGAGTGTCATGCTAGTAATTAATAAGCTACTTGAATGAGTGCGATGTCAGTGATTACCGGAAACAAAACAAATGTTGCCGCTTGTCTAGCTTTGGCAGCATCTTTTTTTCTGGTCCAGGCCACATGTAAACCTAACCTCTTAAATTTTGAGATACGATGAAGAGAGATGGCCCGAAATTTTTGTAGATACATAGGACTTATTAAGCAAGAAAATGCGTGTTACTACCCACGGCATAGGAATGTAGGCAAATCGTATCACGAAAATTTTCCAGCGATTCCAGAATCGCTATTGCAAATGCTATCGTTGGCGGCAGAGTTATTTTTAGAAATGGCGTTTGACTGTACTGCCAACACCGTTCGTTTTGCCTTATGTTGCAGATACATTTCTTTTAGCGTTATTATGCACTTTTTGTCTCCAGGAAAGTGTGTTCCAAATTTTTGACCAGAAGTTCAATTGATTTTCGATACGTCCTTATTGGACCGTTAGCGATGCATGTAGCTTTAATTTCTTACATTTAATATTTTATATTGTGTTAAAATATAAGTATAACAAGAAAACTTTCTAACTAAAGTATGAAAACCGAATCTAAGGTAATAATTAAAGGAAAGTAAAATATTTAAACGAAATTTGTATTTTTTGATTTTTCAAGATAACATTTGGCACTAAAACAAAAAAAACGGTATTTTTATACACGCAAAAACCTGAGTGTGCGAAGCAGTGGGTAAATACTAGTACTAATATATATTATTGAAGTTTCATGTATTTCAATGGTTTTTATTAAGTACTTATTGCGAAATGCATTTGCTCAATTTTTTCTTATTCTTTCCAATGAGGCCTGCTGAAACCATGTACCGATTTCAATTTTTTCATCATTTGTTTTTATTTCTCCCATTCAATTCATGATTTCTCCATCATTTCACTATGTTTCTTCCTTCTCTCCTCACACCACTTCTGACCAGATTTCTTTCCTCTTTTGCCTTGGAATCCTTCCATAATTAATACTTTCCTTCTAAAGATCTCTCTTTCCATAGTTCCCTCACATCTTATTTTATTTATTTCAACATCTTTTTCGACCTCTTGAATCCAGTTGTTGTTGCTTTTTTTTAAGGATAACTGAGTATCATTTTTGTTAATCTGTTATGATCTATTCTATAGATGTGCCCAAAAAACAGCAATCTCCTTTTTCTTATTTACTCTGGTACATTTCCTTATTACTTCATAAGTTTCAGAGTTCTGCAGTTTTCACAGGTAGAAAGATTTTTCACGAGAGTCCTCTTTCTAGTAATTCCACTTTATCAAATCTATACGTCAATACTAGAAATCAGTTCGAGTATATTTATTATGGTTTCACGACATAGTTATAGTTTTATTTTATGATTTTTAGATAACTTTTTTTGTAATGCAAATTGTTAGTAATACCACGCGCTCTTTCCATCTAGTGTACCCTTCCTTTTATTGCAGACTTACCTAAACCATTTTCTTGAATCATTCCCCCCGAATATTTGAACTTCTTTTCATTTTCAATTTGCCCGACGTCTGTCGTTAAACCTTTTGGAACATTTTTACCCGTGAAGACTACATTGCAACATATTTAATGTTTGTAATAAACTTGTTAACTTTTTCTACAGAAATTCTCAAACCTGTTTTTTTTTTTTTTTTTTTTTTTTTTTTTTTTTTTTTTTTTTTGCTATTTATTTCCAAGAGATTGATTTTTGTTGTTACATTCGTAACACTATCTGAAAGTACAGCAAAATCGTCCGCAACGATTAACTTCAACAGCTTTCTTTTCTTCCCAAAGATATTAGCTAAATTTTGTGTTCTTTCAATTCCTTATTCCAAATTGTTGCAATTATCACTAAGAAACGGTTTAACAAACTATGTCAAACTTTCCCCTTGACGCACACCTTTCATTTATCTTGACAGGCTTTGAATTTCGCCCATGAATATTACTTTTGGAACTGTGTCTGTAAGTGTTTCAAATCTTTTTAAAATCTATAAATACCACTGCTTTCCTTGGAGTTTAGTATTCGAAGACTTTAAATTAAATATTTGCTCTGAGCAAGATCTACCTTTTCGAAATCCACCGTGATATTCAGTAAACTGCATATCATGTATTGTCTCTACTCTGCCTTTAAAAAAGGCTGCACGGAAATGTGGAATAGAGAATATTCGAGACAACAGGTCACTACTGCGTTAGCAACCACCCCGAGATGCATACTCACCAGTGACATCAAAAGGGCCGCCCGTGAAGACGTATTGTAACTACAGTAACTAGGTTTGCTATTTTGTACAGAATCAGAGTAATAGACTCTCCACGGCCAGATGGGGCGTCTAATAATGACGTGCGATCGAATAGGGGGGAGGGGGGCCCGGAGAAATCTCACAAACGAGGGAGGAGATCCGGATTTTCGAATAAACACCTTACGTATTTAACGGACGCTCCCTGTCGGTGATGAAGAGGCTGTATGTGACGTTTTTCGAAGGAAAGGGGTACTGGAACAACTTCACAAACTTTGTGAAAGCACTGTTACAAGAGGGCATCAAACTACCAGTTAACATGACATATTTGCTACTAGACAGTAAAAATATTTATGTATATCGTCTAATCCGCTCGTAGCATTCGGGAGAAATAAAACAACCCAAAAGTTTAGATATTCGACAGTAATTTGATAGCTTGAGCTGCCTAGAAAACGAATATAAACACGCGAAGAATACAAGTTCCATCGGCCCAAATGAGAAGGCAACAGTCATTAAGGAACTTATACTTGGTTTATTGGCCATCTTTCCGGAGTTGCTTAACAATAAATTTTAAATGAAAATCCGTCTTTTAGCAACTGGTTTTTTTATTAACTCTCAGACGCGTTTCGCCTCCTCTGAATTGGGCATCGTCGGTGACTGTGAATGTATACATGTGTTGTTAATACAAAGTTTACAAACATTACTATATACAATTAATGTTTGTAAACTTTGTATTAACAACACATGTATACATTCACAGTCACTGACGATGTCCCATTCAGTGGAGGCGAAACGCGTCTGAGAGATAATAAAAAAATACCAGTTGCTAAAAGACGGATTTTTTCATTTAAAATTTATTAAGGAACTTGTTCCACTTTATATGGCTGAATGGCCGAAAGGTTAAATGTTTTACTCTGCATGGCTTTATGACCAAAAGGATAAATCCCATTCAATTTAAATAAATAAAAAGATTTTTTTAGAATACTTTGTAAGCAACTTGCCATAGGGATATTCCTGTATACTTGTAGTTACCAACATTTTGACTGTCACCCTTTTCTTATGCAATAATTGTATTTATGCTGATTTTTTTTCTAATTACTTTCTTCTATTTTGCAGATCGATGCGACTGATAATGAATTGTCACCTTTAACTGCAATGTTCGGGGGCGGATGGGTAAGTAGGATATCTGCAAACATTGTACCTAGCGACCAGGTTCAAATAATAGCTTTTCAGGTTTCTTCCCTGTGAGAAATTATGTTGAGACTTTGTTGAATGTGTTCGTTCCGGATGATGTTGTTGTGTGTATTATAAAGACAAGATAATTTTGCAACTCCTTTCGTTTATTTAATTCCCCAAAATGTAACACACTACATAACTTCATTTTCATGAAAAACTTAATGTAATTGTGTGTGTTCTACAGTAAATATATTTTTCGGTGTTTATGTATTTATAAATTCAATACAGAAAGTGAAATAGATAAGTATCAAAAAGCAAATTAAAATGTATTATTGAGCAGTATGGGTGCTAGATTGTTGTGACGCTTATAGTTTTAAACACAAAGGAATTGGGTTACAAAACTTTAGTCAGACCATTGCTTGAATATGGTTGTGTAGTATGAGACCCAGATTTTCAGTATCAAACACATGAGTTGGAGATGGTCAAAACAGGGCTGATAGATTGGTTTCTGGAACTAATCGCAGAATGTAATCAGCAACAGATAAGTTATGATAAAAGAGCTGGAATGGGATTCACTGGATGACAGGAGGAGGGTGAAGAGGGTCATGGGAGGGTACAAGGCGTATATTGGTGACAAGGCATGGAAAGATATTGGTGTAACAATTTAAACTAATGCATGGAAGGGAAAAGCTGACCAGAAACACAAGGTGCTACTCGATTTCAGGAAAAAGGGGGTAGGAAGATACTCTTTTTTGGAAACGGGGTCAGGGATAGGATTAGGTTACCAAAAGAAAAGATGAATAGTAGTGGTACTATGGCAATTTTGGTACAAAAGATCTTAAGTAGATCCCCGAAGAGATTCCACTCGACTTGCTTGAAGACCCAGTTTTCCAATGTCGGCCACCAGGTGAAAGTAGTGACCTCAATCTATATATGACGTCATAGCCCCGGGCGTCCCAGATAGGTACCTAGCGCATCAATGCCATCACACCAGCGAGTCCCAGGTCGACACTTGTCTCGTGCAGTTCACTATGGCTAGTGAGGTACTCCTGTTTTCAACACGCTACAAGTTAAACAGCAGTGACACCAAGCGGCTCACTGTAGGTTTGTCACCTAATTCACTCCTGTAATTGTACTCAAAAAAGTTGGATACGCGATATGTTGACAAACTTGAAAAATTTATCGAACAACTGAAGACGGCAGAAATGACTATGGTTGTAAATATAGCGGTAACGGATATGCTTAATCACGCATATATGCTAGAGACAGGTCTAAACTATTATCAGATCCCTATCAATGGTGTAATCCTCTCAATAGTCAAACCGCACAGGGTTGCGGTAAGATTGAATTGGGTTAAAGATGCAAGGTTACTCTATGTGAAGCGAGGTGATAAACTTAGTTTTTTTTCCCAGCAACTGTAAATGGTCAACCCCACATGCCATTTATAGCAACATTAACAATGAGGTATAAAATAGTGCAGTAACACCCAAAAGCTTCATTCGGTGCGTAAACATGAACCCAACAGCAATTAAACGTGCTATCATAAAGACCAGAAACGCAATTCGACGAAAGTTACTCGAACTGGAAACGGGTCAGTTTGACTCCGAGAAATTTTTCAGGGATCATTAAGACCTGTGATAGATACTATGGAAAAAGTTTTCTTACCTCAGCGACATATACAGCAGCAGTCTCCTCTATTGATCAAAGATTTCTTGAAGTCACTAAGTTGATGTGAGCGAGATTATGATTCAGTATATGGTGTCCGAAAGATAAATGATTCACTAATGATTAGGGGTTCACTTGTTACTATTGATTAAAATGCTATTTTAATTGATGGTAATAAATATGAAAGAACAAGAGGGTTAATGGAATTGTTGTTTTTTAAAAAACACAAAATAGTATTCAACCAAGGAATTGAAAAACGATTCTGGAATATTAAACAACACGACTGCCCACAGAGTAAAATTTAGTTCATCTGGTAAAGTTCGGAACCTTGCAAACATTTATCTTTCTGACACCATACACTGAATCATAATATCGCTCACTTCGACTTAGTGACTTCAAGAAATCTTTGATCAAGAGAGGAGACTGTTGCTGTATATGTCGCTGAGGTAAGAAAACTCTTTCCATAGTATCTGTCACAGGTCTTAATGAATCCTTGAAAAATTTCTAGAAGTCAAACTGACCCATTTTCAGTTCGAGTAGCTTTCGTCGAATTGCGTTTCTAGTCTTTATGATACCACGTATAATTGTTGTTGGGTCCATGTTTTCGCACCGAATGAAGCTTTTTGGTGTTACTGCACTATTTTATATCTCATTGTTAATGTTTCTATAAATGGCATGTGGGGTTGACCATTTACAGTTGCTGGGAAAAAACTAAGTTTATCACCTCGCTTCACATAGAGTAACCTTGCATCTTTAACCCAATTCAATCTTACCTCAACCCTGTGCGGTTTGACTATTGAGAGGATTACACCATTGATAGGGATTTGATAATAGTTTAGACCTGTCTCTAGCATATATGCGTGATTAAGCATATCCGTTACCGCTATATTTACAACCATAGTCATTTCTGCCGTCTCCAGTTGTTCGATAAATTTTTCAAGATTGTCAACATATCGCGTATCCAACTTTTTTGAGTACAATTACCGTAGTGAATTAGGTGACAAACCTACAGTGAGCCGCTTGGTGTCACTGCTGTTTAACTTGTAGCATGTTGAAAACAGGAGTACCTCACTAGCCATAGTGAACTGCACGAGACAAGTGTCGACCTGGGAGTCGCTGGTGTGATGGCATTGATGCGCTAGGTACCTGTCTGAGACGCCCGGGGTTATGACGTCATATATAGATCGAAGTCACTACTTTCACCTGGTGGCCGACGTTGGAAAACTTGGTCGTGAAGCAAGTTGAGTGGTATCTCTTCGGGGACTTACTTAAGATCTTTTGCACCAAACTCACCTTAGTACCACTACTATTAATAATTTAGAAACAACATTGAAAGAATTTAAGGTTGAATTTCGTAGAGGGCGGATGTAGGTGGGTGCTGGAAAGGGGGGAAAACGGGTCTGTAGGGAAATTACCACCGGAGCGTGCGCTTCATTGCAATTAAATTAAATTATACTTTCATCCTTTTTCCATAGTTTATTCCACTTTGATTTTTGGTTGATACAACAATGGATGAGTTTGCACGATCAATGTGTTTGTTGTTCACTTCAAGTTTCTTGTTGCAGGCCTCGTTTAAGATTAAGATTCTGTCCTACAACCTCTGCGATAAAGCATTCAGTTTCATCCAAATCAATGAACTGAAAGTCGAAGATGACGAGGATGGCTACCAGCTCTTCAGTTTAAACTTTACGCTCGACATGGATATGGTTTCTCCGACAAATGTGAGTAGCATCTCTGAATTCCGTCCTGTTCTTTTCCATTTTTACTCGTCATCTGATGATGGGTGCTACTATTACCACCGGCATGATATCAGTACAGTTAAAGTCACTCTCTTCCCTGACCTTAAATTTGTCATATGTGAGGACGGGTGCTCAAGATATAATTGTAATTCCTTGCGTTTAAGTCCACAAACCTGGAATAACCATACGCCCAGTAACAAATTTCAGAAACGCACCTACATATTATCTTGCTAAACGCATGCAGAAATTTCTCTGACAATACTACAAACTACACAATGACAATACCATATGAAACATCTGACACCTCATTGAAAATATCAAAGACATAGACATGCTAAATTCAGCAACACTATTGTCCTTTGACATTCAGAACATGTGCACAAACATTCCAATAAAACAAAGTTTACAAACACTAAGCAGAATCTTAGACAACAGAAACTAATCCCTGACACATAATTTGAGGAGGTTATAGATATACTTACACTACTCACATCACAGAAGTATTTCCAATTTAACCATCAGTACTACACACGAAATGATGGCATACCGACGGGATGTCAGATATCAGCAATAACTGCAAATATATTTATGAACCATGTGGAAAATGAAATAAAACTATTATCACAGACAGCATTATATATTGGCACAGATTTGTGGATGACGTAATTTGCCTTGCCAATGAACCAGAACTGAGGATACAATAATTGCATGCTGACATCAACACTATACATAAAAAATCAAATGCCCAATGGAAAAAGAAACAAATGGTAAACTGAACTTCCTTGACATAGCCATAACAAGACTCAAACAATATCGCTCATTTCAGATATTTAGAAAACTCACCACCACAGACATGATAATAGGAACTGAATCAAACCATCCACAAACTCATAAAGAAGCTGCAATAAGGCACATGCTCCACAGACTAAACAAAATCCCACTCAATAAAGATAACTACACACTAGAACTTGAGACACTCATTTATATAGCTACCCAACATGGACATAAGGAATGCAGGGTACACCAACTAAACAACAAAATTATAAGGCAAATAAAGAAAACATCACGCAATACAATTCCATCAACACAGATGACATTCAACCACAGTCAATCAACTCCAGGTAACACACCACACACAACAAAATTTAAAAAAAAAATGTTATGTGATGACATACATCAACAAAGACACATACAAAATTGCAAATATCTTTAAAAGCGGGGACTAAAAATAACATTCAGAACAGATAATCCAGAAAAAATTAAAAAGAACACACACACCAATAAATTTCGCAACTCAGGAATATACAGGCTAACATGCAATGAATGTCAAGCTCAGTACATGGGACAAACATGTAGAAACTTCGAAACAAGGTACAAAGAAGAACACATAAGAGCACTAAAATACATGCTAAAAATAAAATAAAGGAAAAACCATCGACACAGGAAAACAACATTAAACAATGATAAATTAAATGTAAAGTACGCCAGAAAGCCTCCGCGGCTCGTATTCAATGTAGCATAGGTAAGGATGAAACAAACTGGATACTCTACTTCCAACGTTGGGCGTTAGCTACGTAACGGAATAGACAGTGACGATGTTACCGTCATCGGAAACCTGCATCGGATGCCATAAGCTAACAGGATCATAGAATATCGAGCCTGGTGGATTATCAGTAACATTCGGACCTATTTTGATTTTAATGCCTCATGAAGGAAACAAATACCGAAATCGGTTTCGCTTGCTTGCTTCGTTGGAATCCATTTCAGCTGTTCACCATCCAACATGAAAAATTTTCCGCTGAGGGTATGATTTTACAGCCCAACTACTAATTCAAACACTTAAGTCTGATGAAGAGGCGAATGAAGTTGAATGAGGCAAGTATAAAAATTTAATGACCCGACCGAAGGAGCCCAGTATAGCAGACAATGCAGATGTGAACGTAGGTGTCGCAGTTCAGATTTTCCAGTTGCTGCACCACGATAACGATAAAATTATGTCAGTGGGATGTCCTGCACACATTTTGCATCACAGTGCAAAATACGTTCTGGGTATGAGTAAATTTGAATTGGAGGATTTCATCCTGAGACTGCAAAGTCATTTCTCATACTATGCCAAACGACCTCAAGCTTTAAAACACTTAGGTTACGCATGAATCTGAATATTTGCTTTCATGGCATCAATACCACTTTCAAACACGGCAAGTGAAAGAAAATTTTACCAGTCTAATATAATCTGGTCTAAGAGCTCGAATAATCAATCACTCAAGCATGTCAAAACAGAGATACAAATTAAATCCAGATAAACCAAAGAAATCTAACCCCAAATACAATTTTAATACAAAAACCTTTATACTTATTGACAGAAGAAATAAATATTTAAAATTCAGCTTGAAAGTAAATTAGTTCCTTAATATTTTGTTACTAGTGGCAGTCAACAAGACTATTATTATATTATTTAGTAATAAGATTCATAAGTTCCTATCATATAATAGAGAGATATCTATAGAAAATATCCCTGTCCTGCATAAGTTATTAAAATAAACATGACTGACATCAAAACTGAATTTTTTGGAGAAGTGACGATTTGCAACACCGAATCCCGATTTCTTTACCTTCCAACCCCAATTTTTTTTTATCTTCCATCCCAATTTTTTTGACCTTCCATCCAGATTTTTAACAACCTGGAAGTGGCAACACTAATCACAAGGCCCAGAACTGGAACATTATCAGGAGAGGGGCACAACAACAAACAGTGCGCGTTATAGTGAGATGTTTACTGACAAGCTGAAGCAAACGCCGAGGACTGCTGTCGAAAGGTGTTGTGTTGTTGTACGACGATGCCCAAACACACACTGCTGAAACGCTGCAGAAACTCAACTTTGCATTACTGGCTCGGTATAGTCCTGATCTTGCCCTTCTGACTACCACTTGTATGGTCCCCTAAAAGAGGCATTAAGGGGCCGTAGATTTCCCTTGGACGAAACAGTGAAAGAAGCGGTGCCTTCCTCCTTGCAACTCAACCGAAAACCTTTCAGGAGGGCATCAGGAAGCTTGTGCAACGACGGACCAAGTGCGTTGAAATGCAATTGTGACTATGTTGAAAAATTATATACATGTAAGTTTCCTATTTGTATTATAATAAATTTTATAACTACATTTGCAGATCGCCATGGGAGACTGCAAAAAGTGGTGTTCCCCAGGGCTCAGTCCTGGGACCACTTTTTCTTTCTATATATATATTAACGATGTGTCTAGTATCTTACGTTACTGCTATTACCATCTGTATGCTGACGACCTACAACTATACCTTAGTGCATCACCAAATGATATACTGTCTATAATACAGCAAATACATGCAGACCTTGATTCAGCAAAGAGACTTGGATTAAAAATAAATCCCTCTAAATCTCAGGCTGTTGTAATTGCTAGTCGAAAACTGGTGGGCAGCAAATCTCCCAAAAATAAAAGTTCAAGGAACAGAGCTAAATTATAGCGATTTTGTAAAAGATCTGGGAGTCCTAGTAGATAATAATTTAAAATGGTTTGAGAATACTGTCTCAGTATGTCGTAAAGCCTTCTCTTCTCTTCATGCTCTGTAAAAATGTAAGAAATTCTTCACCTCTCATTTGAAAAAGCAATTGTTGCAGACCCTTGTGCTTCCCCATCTCGATTACTGTGACGTTGTTCAGCAAGATCTGAGTTCGGTAGACATAAGGAAACTTGAACTTGTTATGAACTCCTGCGTAAGGTTCATCTGTGACCTGCGACTGTACGACCATGTCTCACCTTCATACGACCGCTTACAGTGGTTGCGCGTTTGGGATCGACGACTATTCCACACATCTGAAAACTCCCGCCTACCGTTGTTCCAAAGTCTCATTCCTAGGACTTTTCCATAATATTAACACCAGATCCATGAACTCAAACATACTAACCATCCACTCCCACTAGTTCGGAAAACCTAGCCAATTCCTTCTTCATTTCAGCGGCTAGATTGTGGAATGATCTTCCCCTGAAAATTAGAACTATCAAAAAAATCGGCCCAATTAAAATTCTTTTGAGACAGCATTACTTACTCAAGCACTAGCTGAACAACCTCTTCTTACATGCATTACTTATTCTTAGATTTGTATTGTATTGATTTGTACTTTGTCCACCTATTTATTCTGCCTTCCCTATTATTAGTCTGTGTCCTGTTTCTTCAGCCTACCAGTAATGAGTTTGTAGCGTTGACTTCTTCAACCTTCACTAGCATTAGTTTATACCGTTAAGTGATTCACTAGTTAAACATGGATATTATTAAGACTTTAGTTAGTATTTTACTCATAAATATTATTAAGTTTTTTTTAAACTTAATTTGAGCCAAATGTCAATAAGTGTTGTATACCGTTAGTTTCCTTAAGGTGTAAATTATTTATTATAAACACCTGTTATGATGTAAGAGAGGGCTTGACAGCCCTAATCTTGCGAGGCTAAATAAATCTTTAAATAAATAAATTGCGGATAACTATTAACTTAACCTTGTACAACCACACAAAAACCGAAGGATTCAATAAGAGAATTTGACTATGTGGTGTTTTCTCAAAGCTGTTGTCCAAGGTTGTGAAAGTGTATAGGTGGAGTTGAGACAATTTGGAAATTTGTTTGGGGTTCAAAGAATTTAATAAGATTTTGCATAATAGCAACAGAGAATAGGGGCAGCTATTCCTTGGTGGTTTCCAAACCGTGGCTGTACGGTCCAGATAAAGAAGACAACTTTTAAATTACAGTAAACTGTATTTATTTATTTACTGCTCTGTGCACTACATTAAGAGAAAACAGGAAAACCAATTAATTCTAGCAACAATGCATTTCGTTCTATTATTTTTATAATTTGTTTTAAAATGAAATCGTCTTTTTCAGTGCCTTTTCTTCTAAAGGTTTTTCACAATGTTATCTTTATTGTTAATGTCAGAAATAACTTGAGCTCTCTTTTGCAGGCAAGCTTCGAAATTTGGAATTATAGCGCTAAGCCCCCGAAAATAATACCGTGCACCAAAACTTTAATCGGAAATTTTGGCTCATGCACGTATCCTGACATCTGTGAAATTTTCAAGAGGCACAAAAAATGCATACCTGGTTTGCCATGTGGATGCCCTGTCAGAAAGGTAACCATACGTCATTTATACAAAAGGAAGAATTTTCTATTGTACTGGTGAGGTCAGAGGCTTTTAAATCTTCTTGTTATTTTCTAGGGTACCTACGGTGTGAAGAAGTTGAAGCTTCCACGGTTAAAATTACAACTACCATTTGAAATATCAGTTAAAGGTGAAAATCGAATTAACGTGTGGCTGCAGCATCCGAATGGAGTGAGACTTGTATGCTACGATATAAATGCTACATTTGCTTTGGAGACAACAGATTATTAATCAGCAATCAAAAAGTCCTAATGAGTTTTGTTGATAATTACCAATGTCGACACTGTTTCTGAAAATGTAATTTGTTATAAATCAATGCACCATTATTCTTTGTACTGAATTAAAGTGCTTCACACGCTATGTGCATTACTGCACCATTATTTTCTCCTTTTCTTTATAACGACCTATTGACATTTAACCACTCCCACTGTAAAACATCACATGATTTTCAGTTCTATAAACGAGTTAAACAAAGACTTACTGTGTGTCTGCCACGTTTTGGTATCGCAATTCGTTGACGAGCTTTCTGAAGGTTCCCGTTTCAAATCCCTGTCTCTGTGGAGATATTCGTAGGCCCGTAAATTGCCCTTCACCTCTGGCACAGCATTTGGTGAGATCTGGTGACATCTGGAAACAAGGAACGGGAAGGAATTCGGCCATGGCCTATAAAAGGAAGCAGCTCGGCATTCGCCTTGTGAGATATTGAGGGGAACCCCCGTTCCTCACCGACGTCATAGTTTTTGGGCCCTTTTTTTATATAGAGCTCTCCTGTTTCACCGAGAGTGGTGGTGTAATAGATAGCGTTCTGGCCTCGCATTCGGGAGGACGGCGGTACGAATCCCCGTCCGGGCATCCAGGTTTGGGTTTTCCATGGTTTCCCAAATCACTCCACGCTAATGCCGAGATGCTTCCTAAAAAAGGCCATGGCCGAATTCCTTCACATTCCTTGCCCCCTTCCTTTCCCGTCTTTAAAGACCACGCTGTTGAAAGACGTAAAGCAGTTAAAAAAAAAACTCCTGTTTCCTAGGCAGATCGTACGTACCTCCAAACCCTAAAGTCGTTATCGGCGTTGGTGCACCTTTCTTAGCTCTACTGATTCTAAAGAAATTAAAAAATAGCCTGAGATTTCCGTAAGGCATACATTGGTGATGAGGCATGGAAAGGTATTGGTTGAAGAATTACAAGTAATGCGTGGAAGGGGAAACATGACCATGACCACAAGCTGGGACTCGATTTCAGGCATTATTCTCTTTTTAGGTAAGGGTATCAGGGACTGGAATAAGTTACCAAGAGAACTGATGACTAATTTACCAAAAACGTCGAAAGAATTTAAAGTTAAAATTTATACCGGGCAAATGTAGGTGGGTGCAGGGAAATTGCCACCGGAGCGTGCGCTCCATTGCAAATTAAAATTAATTTTAATTTAATTTTAGTTAATTGCAATGGAGCACACGCTCCGGTGGCAATTTCCCTACACATTCATCGTTCCCCTATCCTGCACCCACCTATATTTGCCCTCTACAATTTTTTAACTTTTAAATCCTTTCAACGCTTTCGGTAAATTATTCATCATTTTCCTTGGTAGCTTATTCCAATCCCTGACACACTTACCTACAAAAGAGAATCTTCCCACACCCTTGTGCCTGAAATCGAGTGGCAGCTTGTGGTCATGGTCATCTTTTCCCTTCCGTGCACTACTTTTCATACCTACTCCAATATCTTTCCATGCCTTATCACCAGTATACGCCCCGTACATTCCCATGAGCCTCTTCACCCTCCTCCTGTCTTGCAATGAATCCCTTTCCAGATCTTTCATCATATCTGTCACTGACAGCATTCTGCGATAATTTCCAGAAACAAATCCAGCAGCCCTTTTATGCACCCTCTCAAACTCCTGTATTTGATACGCAAACTGTGGGTCCCATACTACACTGCCATATTCAAGCAATGGTCTGACCAAAGTTTTTAAACCAAATTCCTTTACTTCTCTCGTACATCCCCTCATCACTCTCTCCAACAAGTGCAGAATTTTGAAACCTTTTCCTTGTTCAATGTGTCCTGCCCAGTTAAGCTTGTTAGCAAATGTAATGCCAAGATATTTACATTTCAAGTCTTCAGCAAGGAATTCTTTCCCCCCCCCCCCCCTCCTTATATTCAGAATTAATCATTTTTTTATTTGTATGTCTAATAAGCTGACTCTTCTTTGCATTTACCTTGATACCATGTTTACCAACCCAACTAGATATTCTGTCCGGATCACCCTTCAACTGTTTACAGTCCTCTACCTTTTTGATCCTTTTATATAGCATTATGTCATCTGCTAACAATTCAATTTCAAATAGTAAGAAATCAATACAATTATTCATTAGAATAATGAATATCAATGGTCCCAACACGCTACCATGTGGCACACCCATTTTTACTTCAAATTCTTTTGATACTGCGTTTCCTTCCATAACTTTTTGTTTTCTACCTTTTAAAAATTCTTCTACCCAGCAAATCACTTTCTTATCCACTCCAATAGTTTTTACCTTATTTACTACTATTTTATGGCTCACTCTGTCAAACGCCTTTGACAGATCTAGTGCCACACTATCAATTTGGGCTCCCTTGTCCATTTTATCTGAAATATCTTGCATATATTCCACCAACTGAGATTCGCATGAATATCCTTGCCTGCACCCATCTTGCCTACTTGAAAACCACTTACGCTCCTCACATATATTTCTGATATGGTTGCATATCAATCTTTACATTAATTTACCTTCCACTGATGTCAAACTGATTGACCTGTAATTTTCGACTCTTTTTCTCAGTCCTCCTTTATGTACCGGTACCATTATCGCCCTTTTTCAGTCCTGTGCTAAGCAGCAAATATCCAGACAAAATTTAAATTATATTTCAAGATATGGTACAATGTCACATCCGACTATCTTTAAGATATGTGTAGTAATATTACCTTCACCAGTCGATTTATGTTTTTTTCCGCTTTCTTATTTCCTTGATGAATTCCTCAGAATGAAATTCAAATTTTTTAGTATCTTCATTTCTAATTGTGTTGTTAAGCTCGTTCTCCAAATTAGACCCTCCCGTTTCTGATTCATTGTCCCTAACGGTTTCACTAAACCAGTTACTTAAAATCTTTACCTTTTTCAAATCCTCAGTAACTTCTTCTCAATCCTTATCTATAAGCGTCTCTACTCCCTTCCCTCCCCTCAGTTTCCTGATATAGCCATAGAAATTTCTAGATGCATCAGTCAATGGTCCTCCAGATAACCTACATAAACAACGGAAGTGTCTAAGCTCTCTCCGCCCTTGGCATTGACCCATATCGAAGCACAAAAATGTAGGCTTTGTAGCCACAATATAGGCGGAGTGCGCGGCAAATTGAAATTCAGTTAGTTTGAAGATGAATAACGATTCCAGGACTTGATGTCAAAAATACAAGAAAAATTGTCCCAAATGGCTAGGAATAAAAACCAATCCCTTTCTGCCAGCAAAATTACCAACAAAACGTGTTTTTCGCTGTGGAAGTGTTTCTGGTGAATTCAGGCGATAAACGTCTATTTATGACCAAACTGCTACTAATACTAACACAGATACTAATAAGCAGACGGAGAGGGTATCTGATCATCCACATCCCACATAAACGACCGCAAAGTTAGAAACTCATACGTCAGACTCGATATTGAAACTGACAGACAAGAAACAACTCCAAAAGGAGGACGAATCCACTGGAATTATCCCGGCATTCGCGTCGAGTGATTTTGGGAAACCGAGTGTGGTGGGTGAAAGGTTAACAATCTGGCCTCGCATCCGGGAGGACGCGGATTCGAATCCCCGTCCAGGCATCCAGATTTGGGTTTTCCATGGTTTCCCCAAATCACTCCAGGCGAATGCCGGGATGCTTCCTTCAAAAAGGCCATGGCCGAATTCCTACCCATTCCTTGTCCCCAGTCCCATCCCACATCTAATGACCTTAGCTGTCGACGAGGCGTAAAGCAATAAGTAAAAAAAAAAGTTTTGGGGAAACGATAGAAAACCTGACAGTAAGGCCGTGCCGGATATCGAACCCCGTCCTCCCTAATATCAGGATCAAATGTTACTGCTAACCCACCAGGCTCTGATCCTATTAGCTTACGACGTCCGATACAAGTTTCCGATGATGGTAACATCGTCAATGTCTTTACTGTTATGTAGCTAACGTGCAGTCCCAGTTTTTTTTTTTTTTTTTTTCCCCTTACCCACGCTAAAGGGCCTACAGATTAACATGGAATCCGAACCGCAGAGGCTTCCTGGCGTACTTCACATTTAATGAGTGACCTGAGGAAGGTGGTGAAGGAGACACAGCATTCCTGGTGGATCTCAAACAGGTCCTAAGTCACAATTGAACTATGCTGTGAGGCGGGTAAATGTGCAAACGGAAGTACTACTTCGGAAAGGCATTAGTAAATAGGGTTTCACCTAGGCATGGCCTACGCCTAAATAGAAGGGGGAATGGAGTACTTTCTGAGTTGTTAACTAAAGCAGTGAGGGAGCCCATTTCCAGTGAATGTGCCTTTTTTAGGTTAGGGGCTGCTGATGAAGGGACGGAAATAGATTATCAAAGTGATACTGATTTGCAGATGTTAAGGAAATAGATGAAGTTGCAGGAACAATAACTGATTGGGGTAAAACTGGGAAGGAGGAGATAAATGCTAAAAATATAAAGCCGGTAATAAGGGTGTTAATGCTAACTGTAGAAGTATAATGAACAAGGTAATCGAATTTGCAAACTTAATAGAGATACACGAATCACAAGTAATAATTGGGGTAGAGAGCTGGTTAAAAGAAGAAATACTAGACAGTGAGGTTTTTCCTGATGGTTACAGAGTGTACCGCAGAGATAGAGGAGCAATTGGTGGAGGAGTCTTCATACTAGTTAGAAGAAACTACCACAGTTCACTGGGGTTCATAGATCAAGACCATTAGTTACTTGGGGTAGATTTCTGGGGTAATAAAAAAGAAAAAATCAGTGTGTTGGCTGCCTACCGCAGTGGAAGAATGACAGAAGAGGATGAGGCTCTTGGGGAGAAATTAATTTTAAACTCGGATTTCAGAGGTCAGAATAGAATGATCATTATTGGTGGGGATTTAAATTTACCAGGTGTAAACTGGTAAGGAAATAAGATTAATAACACATGGGAACAAAGATTTGCAAATACCTTAATAAGGGAAGGAGGATTTACACAAGGGGTAGAGCAAAACACTAGGGGACAAAATATTCTGGATATATCTTTATATATAAAGATGAATGTATGTTTGTTTGTTTGTTTATTCTTCATACAAATCCACAGTTTTCATCCGATCTCGATGAAACTTTGAACACTTATCCTTTGAAACAAGGAGAAAAATACTGTCAACATTTGGTTGAAAAATTATCTGCATAAATAACACATGTTGTCTCATAACTTCGAAATACTTCGATAGACAGACACGTTGGATGTGGACGTCTCCATACCGTGATTCCCTGTAGTGGACTGGCAGTTCAGTGGCTAAATCGTTTGATTACGAACATGGTGGTCTTCGGTTCAAATCTCCCTGGAGGCTAAGATTTTTAAAAATTGTTTTTGATCGTACGAGTCAGGCCTGGGCCGTTGGTTATTCGCATTGAATGCTGAACTGTAGATATTAGAAAGTTAGGGGTACAATGCGAGGCAAATCATAT
Source organism: Vandiemenella viatica (assembly GCA_031002005.1). NCBI lineage: Eukaryota > Metazoa > Arthropoda > Insecta > Orthoptera > Morabidae > Vandiemenella > Vandiemenella viatica. The sequence continues at coordinate 218,361,307 of JARYHS010012519.1, read as the reverse complement.
GTAGTCTTGCAATGTTGTAGTTGAACACTTTCTTACGTTATAATGATCCCTCAGGTGTTATTCGCAGTCACTGTGTGAGTGTGAACCACAGTAATATTATTATAAATACGGAAGTTAGTCTCTGTCTTTTTGTTACGTTTTGACGACTATATGGCTATATCGTTGTGATGGAATTTTATAAGGAAATCTGTATGAAGGGCACAGGATATTTTTTCCAGTATGATTAACAGTTGTAGTCACGAAATTTTGAGACCTTATCGAATAATGACAGAAATATGTTGGAAATTGATTCTCTTCAAGAGACAGGTTCGACGGTAAAATGATATAGTGATAGCTTTCCTGTCATATTATTCCGACTCGATATTGTTTGGGACCAATCCTTCGTTACCAACAACTTTCTATATTTAATTCTGGCAAAAAAATTCTTAATCCACGCGTACGAAGTCGCGGGTACGAGCTAGTTCCTAATAAAGCCCGATGATATCCTTGTGGGGTGTCAAGTAAAGGAAGGAATAAGTGATCATGAAGCAGTTCTGATGAATATTAGAGAATTCAGTGAAGCAGTAGCCAAAATTGAAGGGGGAAAGAGGCAAAATTGTAAAAATGAATAGATTTCAAATTAAAAAAAAAAACAAAAACGATTTAGCAAATGGAAGGAAGGCACAACTACAGTAGAGTCAAGGTGGGAAGAACTCAAGGAGATAATAAGAAAGGGGGAAAAATTTATTCCAAAGCAGAGAACTAAAAGAAGTAGAGAACCTGTGTACTATAATAGGGAAGTGAGGAGGTTAAAGAGGTTGGTAAGAAGAGAACATAACAGAGTTAAGGACAGCAGGGTAGTAGGTAGCGAGGAGCCAAACGCGTGAATATTCTCTCTCCTTGCAGTGATTTCAAAATGCCCACGGTTGCAATAAAGGGGTTCAGGAGGAATACTGCGAAAATAGTTTCCACACTTGAACTGTCATAAATTGCATATGATGTTAGATCATTCGTCAAATTTTTCGACACTGCCATTGTACCAGTCTGACCCGAAGTATAAACCAAACCACTTAGTGCACATAGTGAACAACGCGATCTGTGCAGTTCATATCCCAATACATGCGACAGAAGACGGATCAGAGCACATTTAGTGAGATAGTGAAATAGTGCAAATTTCTTTCAGAATCAGTGGTTACAAGTGTATATTGATGGGACTGGTACATATCCATAGATTTCATGAACTTAAGAAAGCGACAAGAGAGAACAAACTCTGATAGTATCTATAATTAGGAATTACAGAACATTAGCATTTCCTACATATTCGACCAGTGTTGGGGATCATGAAAATATACGCGGTCACACGATTATCGACAGACGTTCCCCAATTTCTTGAGTTAGTGGTTAGGTCCTCATCCTGTTTCTACTTGCCGCATATTTCGACAATCTGGAGTGATTTCAGAAAACAGAGGAAAACTGAAATCTGGATGGTCGGACGAGAATTCGTCGATGCAATCTGCCACCGAGCGTGGTGGTGTAACGGCTAGCGTTCTGGCCTCGCATTCGGTAGGACGGCGGTTCGAATCCCCGTACTGGTATCCAGATTTTGGGTTTTCCATGGTTTCCCAAATCACTCAAGGCAAATGCCGGGATGCTTCCTTCACAAGGCAATGGCCGAATTCCTTCCCATTTCTTGCCCCCCATCCTTTCCCGTCTCTAAAGACCTCGCTGTTAGAGAGACGTTAAGCAGGGGAAAAAATGCAATCTGCCTAATGCAAGGCCAGAGTATCGCCGCTTGCACACCAGCCTCGGTACGCTATCATCGTCAACCGTCTATCGTCTTACGCACACTATGGCCACCGAACTAGATGCCGCATCATCATCAATTCGGTAGAAAATATGTTTCGCCTTTAGGGGAACCAATCTGTCGTATATGTCTAACCTCCTACCACTCCTCCCACAGCACGCGAATGAATTTTGCGACAGGTGGTCTTTCATAGACAGTATTCAACCAGTTCCCCCTTTCCCTCACACACACACACAAACACACACACATACACAAACACACACAAACACGAACACACACACACAAGCATACACACACAAACACATACACACAGAAACGCACACACACACAAACACACACACACACACACACACACACACACACACACACACACACACACACACACCATCATCACTCGGGCCAGCTTACCCTCCTCACTACCAGTCTGCTAGCTTCACTATTCAGAGATTGCCCACGTTAGGCCGGTTACACACTGGGCGGTTTTTCCCGTAGCGGAAACTCAACCGCTGCCACCTATAGAATTTGAGGTGTTTACACATTCAGCGGTAGAACGTCCGCTGCTATTTCAGCGGTGAGACCTCCGCTGCTACAAAGAGCAAGTAAAAGATGACGTAGTCGAGCGTCAGTACTTTGCTTTTGATAACTTGAGTTTCATTTTGTGAAATTAGAATTTAATTTAGCGTTTATTACATCGTAGTTAGGTTCTGAAATTGTTATTTTGACAGTTCAGTCGCCATAGAAATAGGAAAAGGTAAAACCAAAAGAGAACAGAATATTTGAGGAATGACGACACCAAGTGCTTCAGTTATTTTGGGATGTTTATTTCGACAATTGCTTGTGAAACTTAAGTACGGCATTCAAAGGAGAAATATTCAGTTGATGAATGGTATTTAACGTGTGGAAATGCTGGCAATCATCTTGAAGTAAGCAGATTTCTCATGGAACTACTATAGATAAACATTTAATTTTATATAATTCCAATCCCTTATATTTGTTTTATGTTAGGGTGATAACTCCTTTAGGTGAATACGAATAGGTGTACAAGAAAAGTTTGAAAAATAGACTATGCCATATAATGGTTAATACTTACATTTATTTGTAACTAATACATATACTTCACTGTGTAATCGACTCATCACTGTTGAGTTTACTCTACATTGCTTTTATTCTTACAAGCACAATTGAATAGTTAAACATGTTTACTTAAGTTGTAATATGTTGAGTGTTTTTAAAAATTATTACAAAAAAAATCGGAAAGTAAATGGTGATGATGATGACGAATTTACTAAACAGCTTGTCTCACTGTATTCGTCAACGCTGTGTTAAAAAAAAAAAAAAAAAAAAAAAAAAAAAAAAAAAAAAAATTCTCAAAATTTTGAATGTTGAAAGTGTTCCTTGGGAAATGTCTAAGATATAAGGACACAGAACACATTATTAAAAACCAAAATATTTCTATAAAACGTGATTCAATATTATTCAAGTTCTAGTTGAAGCGGTAAAAATGTATGTAAATACGTGATCAATAGTTTACTATCCAAAGGCATTTTTCCTAATTTTCCATTTCGTCAAAATCATTCCACTTTCAAGGCACACTTCTTTCCAAGCGTTCCTGGTGGCGTCCCGATCTTTAAAAGAAACCACTGTTTTGTCTTTTAAAACTGCTCTAGCTTCCACTAACGAAATGAGAATATCTTTATCTATCACCACTTAACTCATATTACGATTTTTAAATTCAAAAAATGATAACTTTACACTGACTGAAAACGCACAAGCGGTTAGAATCCGCCTAGTGTGCAACCGCCCATCTGGCCACATGGGCCACTGTCTGGACTGGGGCGGTCAAACAACCGTCCAATGTAGTGGCAGCGCGCGGTCGTATACCTGTCGACGGCAGCGCTACCGTGGGTTTTCCCCTCCGCCCAGTGTGTAAGCTCCCATTTGATCCCTTGCGCCACCACCTGAACGGCGGCGACGGAGATATTTCCGGCGCAGACGAAACCGCCCAGTGTGTAACCGACCTTACACTAACGAATCAAGAATGGAACGTGCTGATCCAAGTATTGGACGTAGTGTCCGTTTTATTCAACAACACCTGCGCCCACGCCGATGTACCACTTGGCAAGCATGCCGACTCCAGCTGAACGTTGACAATACTGATCCTATAAGCTTCGTCTTCTTCGGAGAATCGACTTGGAGGCACCTCGTCGACGCATCGTCCCAACTGTTCGGACGACCCGACATTTGGAGCGGCCGTCGCCGCCTCGAGCGACCCGTGGACCGTCGATTTGGCGCGTATTTAATTTAACTGCGATGGAGCACTGCCTCCAGAGGCAATTTCCAAACACATCCGTTTTGCCTCTTTCCATCACCCTCTTACTCTTTCCTTCTACTAATTTCAACATTCTATTCTTTTAGCGTTTCTGGTAAATTATTCATCATTTCTGTTGGTAATTTATTCCAATCCCTGACCCCCCTTAACTACGAAAAAAATTTTCATCATCCCCTTATGCCTAGAATCGACTGCCAATTTCTGGTCATGGTCATCTTTTCCTTCCATGCACCTCTCCTAATTCTTCAAGTAATATCTTTTCCACGCCTCATCACCACTATACGCCTTGTACACTCCCCTGATTCTCTTCACCCGCCTCCTGTTTTCCAATGAAACCCATTCCAGTTCCTTATTTTACCAGCTACTCACTGTAATTTCCAGAGACAAATTTAGTAGCTCTTCTTTGCACGTGCACCACCTCCTGTATTTGATACTCAAAATAATACGGATCCCGAAACCACACCACCATATTCACGGACATTTTGCCACCACGGGATTAAGTGATCACATAGCTGTAATTGCTTAAAAAAAAAAAAAAAAAAAAAAAAAAAAAAAAAAAAAAAAAAACACGATCGTTTACAGGTTCGAAAAGGTCCCAAAGAAGTGTTTAAGAACGTAGAGATATGGCATCGATTCATGGTTATAGTCAGGGAAGGTATGGACTTACATATACCGAAAAGGACGATCAGGGATGGGAACGATCCCCCGACGTATACAAGTGAAGTTAAAGTTTACTTAAAAAACAAAGGAAGATACATTCACGCTCAAGAAGGACGATGTATAGGAGTGATTAAGAAAAGTTAGGTGAGACAAGAGGACATGTTAAGAATGCGATGCGCGGGGCCTTTAATGACTTATAACTTTCGATGCAATTTACTTTCCAAGTTCTTCAACAAAAACCCAAAGAAATTTTGGTCGACGTAAAATAAAAATAAAAAATGGTTAGTGGCAGTGACAACAATATGCCAGTTTTACTACAAGGCGGTCGGGAAGTTGAAGAAAGCCGCGCGACAAAGCTAGATACAGTATTTAACACCGAATTTAAAAATTCTTTCACTGATGAAAACATGGAAAACATTCCGGTTATTCACGTCGTGTAGAATTTGAGATGGATCCAGTATAAATTGATAGTGTAGATATCATAAAGCAATTAAAGCTCCTGAAGTGGGGGAAGACGCGGGTCCCGATGGTATACTGGTAAGAATATTTTCGGAATACGCAGAAGAAATAGAACCATTTCTGTCAGATATATTTCTTAAATCTTTAGAAAAAATAAAAACTACCTTCTGTCATGAAAATAGCGCAGGTGATTCCCGTTTTCAAGAAACGAGATCGGAGTGATCCTAGGAATTATCGTCCCATATCTCTAACATCTGTTTGCAGCAGAATTCTGGAGCATTTCATATGCTCTAACGTTATGAAGTTTTAGATGAAAACGAGCTACTTACAGCAAACCAATACGGATTTCGGAAGAACAGATCGTGTGAAACGCAACTGGCCCTATTTTCTCATGACGTAATGAAAGTTATCGATGCAGGTTCACAAGTTGATGCAATTTTTTGGATTTTTCAGAAAGCTTTTGACTTTGTACGACACAACCGACTTTTAGAGAAGTATTCGAGAATGCGGGTATATCGTATCAGATTTGCGAATGGATACGCGATTTTCTAACTGGTCGGTCACAGTATTCGTTTTGACGGGGAAGCCTCTTCTAAGCTAAATGTTACTTCGGGCTTTCCACAAGGAAGTGTAACAGGACCACTTCGTTTCTTAATTTTTATAAATGATGTCGGAGATCTTGCAGGATGTGATTGTTTGCTGATGATTGCACTTATCTATAGGGAAGTGAGGTGCTCTGACGATTGCTTAGAAATTCAGCGTGATCTGGATGTTATTTCGGAATGGTGCCGTAAATGGCAGCTTACACTTAATTGCAAAAAGCGCAAGGCAATGCAAATAGTATTGAAAAGGATCCCGTTTGATCACGAGTACAAAGTTAACAATTCAGTTGTTGAGACGGTGGATTCCCTGAAGTATCTAGGCGTAACAGTACAAAGCAACATGAAATGGGACATGCACATAACTTCCGTCGTAGGCAAAGCTAATTCTATGTTACATTCATAGGTCATATTTTGAGAAGTTGTAACTGCTCATACAAAGGAAATTGCGTACAAAACATTAGTGCGTCCGCATTTGTATTACTGTTGTGGAATTGGGATCCGTATTAAAAGGGATTGACTGACACGTTAGAGAAAGTACAGAGGAGAGCCGCTCGATTCGTGACCGCTAGTTTACAGTCCTTATGTAAGTGGGTTGGGTTGGGCTGGGATTGTTTGGTGGACAGGACGACATCGTTTTTCGTTTGAATTTGTTGGAGAATATGCGAAAATCTTTAATTTACGATTTCAATTAAATACTTCTTCCGCCAACCTATTTAGGTCGCAATGACAGGAGGAATAAGATTAGAGAAATAAGATGCCTTACGATTCCTTTATATATTCTTTCTTTCCTTGTTCTGCTCGGGATTGAAACGTACAGAATTAGGATTGGTGCTTAGCATCCTCTGCCACCCACAATAATTGTGAATTGCAGAGTATAGATGCAGATGTTGATATTCAAGCAATAGTCTGAAGAACGTTTTGTAACCCAATTCCCTTACTTGTCTAGTATATCCCCTCGTCACTCTCTCGGACAAGAGAAGGATTTTGAAACCTTTTCCTACTACCTAATCAATGTTTCTTGCCCAGTTAAGCTTGCTATCAAATGTTATGCCAAGATATTTACATTTCAAGTCTTCAACAAGCAATTCTTTCCTCACCTTATAATCATAATCAACCTTTAGTTTTTATCTTTATTCTTAATAAGCTCACACTTCTTTGCATTTATTTTCATCGCATGTTTTCCCACCCAACTAAATATCGTGTCCAGATCACCTTGTAACTGTCCACTGTCTTCTACCGTTTTGATCCTAATATATTGCATTATGTTATCTTATCTGTGTCATCTGAAAAATCTAAATCAGACAGTAATCCCGAACACAATATTTGATTAAAGTATCTATTGTCCTAGTACTACCCTTTGGCACTCCCATCAGAATAATGAATAGAAATGGCCCCAATACACTACCCTGTGGCACTCCCATTTTAACTTCCACTTCCTCTGATGCTGAATTTCGTACCCTAACTCTTTCCATTCTAACCTTGAAGAATTCTTCTATCAAGTAAATTACTGTTCATACACTCAAATAGTTTTTACTTTATTTTGCACCATTTTATGGCTCACTGTATAAAAAGTTTTGACAGATCTTCTGCTACACTATCAATTTGGCCCCCTTTTCCATTTCATCCTAAATATCTTGCATGTAAGTGCGCAGACTTCCGCGCTCGTTGTCGATGTAATCTTGGCTGTCCGGGTGGAACCGCGTTAATTAATCGAAACCTTAACGTTTCGGCCATCATTTAGTGGCTTTCTTCAGAGGATGTTCTCTGAAGAAAGCCACAAAAATGGACGCGGTTCCACCCGGACAACCAAGATAATATATCTTGCGTGTAGTTTACTTACTGATATTCGTATGAATATACCTGCCTAAAGCCATGTTGTCGACTTACAAATCACTTACGTTCCTCACATATACCTCTGGTGTGGATGATAGCTCAATTATTTTTAAAACAATTTATATTGAAGATGAAAGTGAAATGCTTCTGTGATTACTGTACCGAAGATGGAACAGGAGGAGAATAAACTGCTGGTATCAGTAGCTACTTCTAAAACAATTTCATTCATTTTTCCATAGTGAAATGAAATATATATATGAACGCAAGTCATAAAAGAAATGATTAATACATTTTTGCAGTCAATCAAACTGTATTTTATGGTTCAAAATTACAGATTAAGATAAAAGATAAGATAAAGTTTTGGTGATCGATTAATAAAAACATTTAAAGTCTAAAAAGTGTATTATTAAAAGAATATTAAATAATTGTAAAAAGTAAAAAATGAATAATTAAATTTGAATTTTCATTATTTATTTAATGTAACTGTATATTATGGTTTTACCCGCAAACATATTCCCCGAGGTTGTAGAACAACTTATATCGCTGGACTGGATAATGACTCCAAGTTTCTTCTTGAGAGATACGGGCACCAATATGAAGAAGATCCTTTTTCTGAAGAATCCATACAGGTAGTGGAAGATCTCCTACACGCTGTATCTACTGCTAAATGGTATAATTTAATGTCAGAGTTGGTCATGAAACAGAAAAGTCGTAAGGCTTGGAAATTACTGAAGAACCCCAATAGTGATCCAAGTAGCACTCCGCCAAGCCTCTTTAAAGTTACTCCAGATCAAATAGCACAACAACTGCTGCTGAATGGAAAGATAGAAGAATAACTGAAAACAGAAAGCTCCATAGACACTCTAAAGAGCAAGACCATCTTTGGAACCCATTCACATTGGTAGAACTGGAAGCCGTCCTGCAGTCTTTGAAGATTAGAAAATCTGCAAGCTTAGATGACCTGAGAAAAGAGCAAATTAAATTTTTGGACCAGCAAAAACGCAGTGGATCTTGAATTTAATGAATTCCTGCACCTCTAACTTACAGATCCCCAAGATCTGGCGGAAAGCCAAAATTGTGGAACTGCTAAAGCATGGGAAAGAACCAACATGTCCAAAAAAACTTCCCATCAGTTTCTCTAATTTGTCATTTATAGAAAGTCTTGGGGAGATTGATCCTCAATCTTATCTCACAGTGCATTGACAAAACGCTCATAAAGGAGAGTAAACTTCAAAATGATCGGTCGTGCTGTGGCCGAATTCTTAATCTGACACAGTTTATAGGGGACGGATATGGAAGAGGACAGGTTACGGGTGTGACATTCATCGATCTCACAGCGGCGTATGATACAGTCAACCACAAAATGTTGATAAGTATGGTGTACTCCATCACAAAAGACTACCATCTTACACTAGTCGTCCAGTTTTTACTACAAAACAGAAGGTTTTATGTCACCCTCCACAATAAGAAGAGTCGCTGGAGAACTCAGAAGAATGGCCTCCCTCAGGGTAGTGTGCTGCACCCTGTAAGACATTTGTGTATCTTGATGAATATGGGTTGATTTTAGATCAAGTCCTGATCACAGTAAGTTCTGTAAGACGCCTTTTAGTTAATTAATTTACTGATTAATATAGTTCGTTAATGCCAGATGATGAAACCAAGCCAGTTCTATGCATCAAATAGGAGAATAATTAATTAAGGTCATTACTTTCATTAATAAATAATTCTGTCCACGATAAGTTTATTGAAAAAGCACATTAACACTCACAAAACTGGATGGCCACCATCAAATTTTAAGGTAAAAGCTCATTGAAACTTCGTTATCCGAAAGATTGCAGAATTGCTGAAAGCAAAATTAGCTTTTATATTTGCTTTCAATTAAGTTATCTACCATCACAATCTAATGTTCACAGTTCATCTCAGCACTGTTCCAACTTCACTTTCTACTCTCAATGTTCCTCCCGACCACATCAAGTTCTTCTTAAACAAAGTCCACGCACTAAAATTACATTGCACAGTAGCTGTATCGGCCAATGCCAAGCTCCGCGACAATCCGGATACCAATCCTGCGACGGCCAGCTACCGACTGATTCAAAAACAATGTGTTACTCCGCTTCTCAGGCACTACTTCGCTGTCGGCGGAAGGTAACTGTGAATTTACACTCCCCACCTACCGACCGTGATAATTGTATAGGTTTTTTTTTTTTTTTTTAGAAAAAACTGAGGAATTTTCATTAAAAAAAATTATAACACAATTCTATCCTAACATAGACATTTATAGACATTCGGGTGGCCAACCGTCTAAACTAACGTGGCTGGTCGAGGCGTCTCAAGACATGGATGAGGCCAACAACGGTATACTGTACCTCTTTCACAGCCTTCCTTAGTAAATACAATGAAAAGTGTTGCATATATCTCTACTACCCGCCCTAATGTTGCACTAGGTTCGAAAAAACTTGTGACATGTTACCCCGTGCCTACCTTGACCTTGCAGAAATGTGCCTACACATCTTCCATGGCTACTACCTAGCAGATAAATTAATTTACTTTTTTCTTCTACGACTCCATTCCCAAAGGCCTGCTGCATCTTACTAACTCCTAAACGAACCTATTCCCATCTGACTAAATAACAGGCCAAATATATTTTCTCCCCTCACTATCTGAAGTATCTGGCACCTTTATCCTATTTTTTCCTATGACCTGTTGCCAGGTTCTAACCAACACTTTCACCCACACCACTAATCCTCGCCATCTATCCTGTTCGCCTCTACAGCCCAATGCCTCTAAACGAGGTCCAATCTATTCGTCCATCTCACTGATCCTTTCGTGCTGCCCTGAAAATTTTCTATCATGCTTTAAAAGCTCCATATCCTGTTCTGAAAGTTGCCTATCACTTAAAAAAAGAGCGGAAAATACTATGGGAGAGAACTCTTTTATTTCCCTTTTTGCTCTCTACCCCACATTCTGATTAAAACCGCACTCTGCAATCCAACCATTCACCACAAGCTTACAACAGGCGCCATACTTTGCAGGAATGAGATTCCCAAAAACTAACAGTACCTTTTAACCATAAGAATTTAATTGTGATATTCTATATATTTTAAATATAAGTGATAGCATAATAAAACGAAGTTTTTTTCTTATGACTTTATGCCTCGTCGTCGTCGATGTCATTAGTGTCGGGATGGGATAGGGGACAAGGAATAGGAAAAGTTCAGCCATGGCTCTTTTGACGGAAGCATCCCGGCATTCGCCTGGAGTGATTTGGGGGAAAACATGGAAAATATAATTCTGGATGCCCGGACGGGGATTCGAACCCGCGTCCCTACCATAACCGAGGCCAGAACATTAACCATTCCTCCCACCACGCTCGGTAATCATTCAACGACCCTAACTTGAATTGATTGTTAAGTAAGAATGTTGTGTGGTTGTTGGACGGGAGGATGCCAGCGAGCCTTTGGAAATGAAACAGGAACTGGCAAACAGCAGATTGCTATATCATCCTGACTTGAGATTTCCCTTTTTTGTATGTATACGGACAGTTCTAATTATGGGTTGGGTGTGCATCTATTCCAAGTAGTGGAAATTGACAGAAAGAAGGAGAGTAGGTCTATTGCTTTTGCCAGTCGCACTTAAAACAAGCATGAACGGCCATGTGGGGTGTCTGAGAAGGAAGTCCTTGGAGTGTAGGGGGATTCGAGAAATTTAAATTTACTTATAGGGACATAAAACCTTGGTATTTACTGATCACAAAGGCTTAACCTTCCTGCAAGAATGTTAAATTAATGCATGCTCGAATTGACACTTTTTGGGCATTGTTTCTGCAACAATTCAATTATTAAGTCCACTATATAAAAGGTAGTTACAATTAAGTTTCTGATGCCTTGTCAAGGTTAGCTCTTGGACAAGGTACACATGATGAAGTCGAAGATTGTGGAAAGCTGTTAAGATGTTTTATATGACGGGAGTTACTAATGAGAAGTGTATCAAAGAAGTGTGTGATGGCATCAGGCGGAGACAAAATGAAATTTTGAAACTAGTGAATCAAAATCTAGGTGCAGAGGAAATAAATAATTACCAAAATACTGTAAGGAGTTGAACGGAGTGTTGTATAAGAAGAGATGAGTTGACACAAGACTGGAAGGTATGTTGGCCGGAGAAATATGTTGATCAATTGGTAGATTACACTCATTTGAGTTATGGGCACTATGGAGTACGGAAATGTGTGCAAAAGCTGAAGGAAAATGTAATATTTAATAGCATGGAAAAGAGGGTTGCAAAAAGAATATTGAGTTGTGAAAGTGTCAAAGTATCTACAAAGGCAACGAAGGGTGTATTACAGTGTATAATTCCTGACAATGTGTTGGACTTAGTTGCAGTGGATGTAGTACGGGCCTCTACCTGAGGCTAGAGGTGGGTAAGCATACGTCTTTTTGTTGCTAGACGTGTTTTCGAAGTTTGTAAAACTGTATGGCATAAAGAAGGCGACGGGGAGTCATTGATAGGTAAGATGAAAAGATTATTTTCAAAAGGTGGGTTTCCCGAAAGCTTTCCTATCTGATAATGGAAGCCAATTTACGCGTATATCGAAAAAATTAGCAGGGTATACGGAGGATAACAATATCAAACGTGTTAAAATATTTGTCTACCATCCGGCAAGCAATCCAGCCGAAAGAATCATGAGAGTAATTGGAAGACTGTGTAGAACTTACTGAGGTTAAAAGCATACTCTATGGATGGAGTTCCTGAAAGAGTTTGAAGAAGTCATAAATAGTGTAATAAATGATAGTACCAGCTATACTCCTTTTCGTGTTATGACTGGAAAAGATCCTCCAAAACTGATATCAGAAGTGATCAGTTTTCCACCTAAAACGGATGTCACTAGAGATGACGTGATAAAGAATGTAAGAAAATATATGAAAAAAAGAGCAGCGGAGAGAAAAAAGCAACATGATCGGATCCTTAAACCGACCTTTTTTTTTAACTGCTTAACGTCTCTCTAACAGTAAGGTATTTTACAGACGAGAAAGGATGGTGGCAAGGAATGGGAAGGAATTCGGCCATGACCTTTTGAAGAAGGCATCCCGCCATTTGCCTGGAGTGATTTGGGAAACCATGGAAAACCCAAATTCTGGATGCCCGGACGGGGATTCGAACCGCCGTCCTCCCGAATGCGAGGCCAGAGCGCTAGCCGTCACACCACCACGCTTGGTTTAAACCGGCTTGAAAAGAAGGCACAACAAAACAGACTCAACAAGATGAAAAATGTCTTCGGACAGACCTGCGAGGTCTACAAAAAAAGAGTATAGGAATCCAATAAAAAATTTGACATTACAATACAGTTATTAAACCCAACGTTCTATACGCCACAGAAACACTCACACTAAACTCTAAGACAGGCATCCAGAAAGACGAACGAAGAATCATCAGGAAAATTATAGGACCAACCAAAACGGAAGAAGGCTACAGACTAAAGTCAAACAAAACATTAGAGTCCCACTCAAACACAGCCAACAACATCAGAAAACGCAGACTAAAATTCTACGGTCACATCTACAGGATGCCAGATCACAGATTAACTAAGCAGATATTGAAACTCATGCAATCATTAAAAATGCCTAACAGTTGGTTCGATCAAGTAAGACAAGACCTGGAAAAAGCTAAAATCAAGAGATCAGAAATACTAGATCGCAAAATCTTCGGACAAAAAGTACACGACTGGATAGTCTTGCCAGAAACCAAAGCCAAGAAGACCGGCACAACATGGACAGAAGAGAGAAAACTTACCTTCAGTGAACGGATGCGAGAATACTGGAATGGCAAAAGAAATTCAGACAAAAAATGACTACGTTTTACGTGACCTGTCTATTCACATAAAATAAATAAATATATATACCTTAAGCATAGGCTATCTGAAAATAAATAAATAACAAATCATAAATTTGGTTATTACAACATTCCTATCATATCTTCTTTTGCTCTCTTCCGCTTTCCTCTTTATACCTTCTCTAACTCTCTTTATCAATTCGTTTTCGCTAAGCTTCAGCGTGGGTTCAATACATTACAGCTTCAGATATAGAATTTCTAGTTTCTTCCTTTTTCATTACTCGTATTTTGCAAGTCGTGAAACCGCTGCTGTCGTCAGTTCGTATTACCTTCGTATTCCTACACATATGCAACACATGTACTGATTTTATGACTACAATATGTGCGACACAAGCGTCCTATTTCTCTCATTGTTGGTTCACCCGGGTTTAATTTAATTTTTCCCATTTCCTGAACACATCTACTTCCGCCGGTTGTCTAGGAAACGTTGTATTTTAGCCATCTGCAGGCTCTCCTTCAATTCTCTCCAAAAAAAATTGGCTCACTTAAATAACAATTTCCTAACTTGGGGACTTATCCTTTGCTTTCCGAAAACTATTTAATTTATAAAATTCCAGAGCACATGCGACATTACGAAATGAGTTATCCTGTCTTCTTCTTCTACGGGAGTCAATCCTGGGATTGGTCTGCGGCGGTCTTTCATTCAGCTCTATTCTCTGCCCTCCTCTATATCTCCTGCAGCCAACATCTTCCATTATCTGCTGGATGTATTTGAACCTTGGTCTTCCGCGATATCTCTTTCCTTCTACCATTCCCTCCATTATTGTTTTTTTTAAGCTCTCATGTCTTAAGATGTGTAAAATTAATATTGTCCTGCGCGTTTTTTATACTCTTCCATATTGAGTTATACTCTCCTGCCTTCTCAAAAATTTCCTCATTAGTTATCTTGTCCCTACAGCTAATCTTTAAGATCCTGTTTTCTCTATTTTATCAACTGTCCAGATTTCACATCCATACAGGTCAATACTCCAGACATAAGCTTTTAATAGTCTATTCCTCGCTGTCTAGCTGATGTTATTCATTGCAAAAACTCATTTATTCTCGTTGAACGCTATTTTTGTTTGTGCAATCCTGCATTTTACCTCATTCTTGCTTCTTCTGTCTTTTGTGATGTAAAGTTTTTAATATTTTTCAGTTTGATCTAGATGCTGATTAGCCAATCTTAGACAATTGTTGACGAAATCTTGAAAGGTAAGAGGTTATAGATTTAGTGTATAAAATGTAATATCAAGTTAAGTGCAGCCGAAAATGCGAATTGCATGGCTATTCATTAGTTTTATTCTAATGAATGTATGTGTTAAGGGCTTATAGAAAGAACTATTCGGTATAATAATAGCCAACCAGTTGCTTAAAATTTTAATTTATTGATCTTAACTGCAGTTTCGACAAACATAAGCTTGTCATCTTCGGAAGTACATTTATGGGTTAATAGAGGGATGCAATATACAACTTCTGTCATTTTAGTGCGAACCTGCACTACGTCAACAATTTCAAACAGAGTTACTACTTGCGTCATTACATCTATTGTCTGCATAAGGCGAGAGGTTACCGCAGTTAAGATCAATAAATTAAAATTTTAAGCAACTGTTTGGCTATTATTATACGGAATACGAGTTTTACCGTTGCCGTAACGCAGCCCCCTCAAGATTATAGAAAGAAATCAGTGACGAACTTTTCTTATGACATTAGCGTAAACTACATGTGTTCACATAATGTTAGCTTTCTATGATTATGGGAGGTACTTTAGAGTTTTGATGGTCATCGGTCAGTGAGTGAGTGATAATCTTGATAAAATTTGCATATGAATAACTACAAAACTAAGAATGGGAACGTAGCAAAATTTATTGTGTTTGCTAAACTTGCTGTATTGTAGGTATATGAGAAACTTGAGAGCTTTAGCGCCATGCAGAGGAAAGATATTAACGCACAAATTTGTCCCAAATCACTTCGAGAAAAGTGTGGACAGTTCCGCTGTTGACATGACGCAAGATTTAAAAGAAGGGTAGGCAAAAGGTAGCAGGCAAAGCCAACAGGAAGTGTTTTATACGCAGTCGCTTCCTATTCATTCCTCTGCAGTGCTGCACCCGAACAGAAACCAACGCCTCCTGCTACATCCCATATATCCCTTCCAAACTATTACCATTTCGGGTAGGTGCAATACACCCTCCGCCACACAATCGCGAAGTAATAATAATAATCATAAAAGTCAATATTTTTCCTGATTTTTACAAAATCCCAAGGATTGTTTTATATTTATTTATTTTTTTATTTTATTTTTAACCATCGATAGCATATGATCGAACTAAGTAAGTCATAATTTAATACACCATATTTTAGAATATCTTAGTGTTAGCTCTTCTAAAGGTAAGGTTTCTGGATAGAAAGCGTATGTTATTAAGATTAAGCGGTAATAAAAATCGTACCTTCTTATCAAACCGGGACGGTGGAATATGATGCTTTAATTTCTCGTGTGTTGTACTGTTGTGATTGGCCAGTACGAGGTCACGAAGACTGTTTATAAGGAGCTGAGAACTGTGGGGTCGACACGAGACGGAGCTGCACCTGCCACCATGAGGAACTACTTTGCGCTGCTGCTGACGCTGGTTGTCTGCCTGGCGCAGGTGAGTGACAGGAAAACATTATTTCTCATCCTGCACTGTTTGAGACTAGAATTACTACGCACAACCGTTTCACCATCACCGTTTTTTCTTGCGCAAAAAGATATTTTTTTATTTTTTATTTTTTTATTTTTTTTTTAGTAACAGCAATATTGCATGACTTAACATAAATCCCAGGAAGTTTCATTTGGATAGAAACTTTGTCTCGCATTCCCATATTGAATTTTTCCATTTCAGCTCACATCACATTGCATTGCAGCCTGTGCTGACAATTTTGTGATATGTGAGCTATCACCTGTGCCCTGTATAATATTCAAGCTACATGTATTTCAATGGTTTTTATTTTGTTCATATTTCGAAACGTGTTTGCTCAATTTCTTCTTATTCCTCTTTCCAATGAGGTCTGCTAGGACCTCGTGCCAATTTCAAGTCTTCATCCTTTATTGATGTTTGTTCCTCCGCTCAATCCAATTTTCACCCATCATTTCACTGCGTTTCTTCATTGTCTCATCAAACCACCTCTTCTGCCTTGGAATCCTTACATACTTCATAGCTACCTTCTAACGATCTCTTTCCATAGTTCCCTCGTCTCTTATGGTATTTATTTTAAAATATTTCTTCACTTCTTGAATCCATTTTTTGTTTTTTTTTTTTTTCCAAAGATGACTCAGTATTTTTGTGTTGTTTTTTCCAGAGATGACTCAGTACTTTTTGTTAATGTTATGATCCATTCTATAAGTCCATAAAACAGCAATTCCCTTTTTGTTATTGATTTTGGTATAGTTCCTTATTACTTCTTAAGTAGTTTTCATTGTTCGAAAGATGCTTCTTTCTAGTAATTTCACTTTATCAAATCTGTAGTTCTAAATTAGACATCCGCTCGCGTATGGATATTCCGGTTTCACAACAGAGTTATAGATAAGGATTTTTTTTAAACAAAAATTCTTATTAAAAGGTCTACTATACCCTCTTTCCATTTTGTGTATCCTTCATCCTAGGGCAAATTTACCTAAAGCAGTTTCTTGAATATTTGAATTTCTCTACATTTTCACTTCATCCCACATCTGTCTTTAAAAATTTTGGAACATTTTCAATGTTTGTAATAATTTTTTTTTTAATTCTTAATCTTGTTTTGTCGGCTATTTCCTCCCAGAGATTGATCTGTGTTAACACATTTGTAATATTGTGTGAAAGTACAGCAAAATCATCCGTAAATGCCAGACAATTAATTTCAACAACTTTTTTCACCCCAAAGATATTGGTTAAATTTTGTGTTCCATTCCCTACTCCAAATTCTTAAAGTTTTCACTAAAACACGGTGGAACCAAATGTATGACCAACTTTCACCTTGACGCATATCTCTTAATTATCTTAATAGGCTTTGAATGTTTATGATTGATATGTACATGCTGCAGAAGGTATTTGCCGAATTTATTCAAAGTATTTCATTCTGTTTTACAGATCGACGCGTCTCATTTTGATTTGTCACCTTTAGCTGCAATGTTCGGAGGCGGACCGGTAAGTAAGATGTCTGTAAACATTGTATCTTGCGACCAGGTTCAAATGTTATGTTGAGACTTTTTTGAACGCGTTATTTCCACTTTTCGTTATTGTCTCTGTACTATAAGGTCAATATCATTGTGGCACTCCTTAATTCCCCTTCATGTACAATATTATAGCAAGATCTCATTTAATTTTCATCAAAAAATTACTGTAATTGTGTCTATTTTGCAGTATATTTTTTGTCCGTTTACTATTTATAAATTCAGTATAAAGTGGAAGTAAAAGTGGGAGTGCCACAGGGTAGCGTGTTGGGACCATTGCTATTCATTATTCTGATAAATAATTGTGTTGATTGTTTACTATCAGAAATTAGATTGTTTTCAGATGCCATAATGCTATATAAAACGATCAAAACGGTAGAAGACAGTAAACAGTTGCAGGGTGATCTGGACAGGATATCTAGTTGGGTTCGTAAACATGGGATGAAAATAAATGCAAAGAAGAGTCAGCTTATTAGATATACAAATAAAAACTAAAGGTTGATTGTGATTATAAGGTGGAGAAAGAATTGCTTGTTGAAGACTTGAAATGTAAATATCTCGGCATTACATTTGATAAGAAACTTAACTGGGCAATACACATTGGTCAGGTAGAAAAGAAAAGGTTTCAAAATTCTGCACTTGATGGAGAGAGTGATGGAAGATGTACGAGAGAAGTAAAGGAACTGGGTTACAAAACTTTTGTCAGACCATTGCTTGAATATAGTAGTGTAGTATGGGAGCCACATTTCGACTATCAAATACAGGAGTTATAGAGGGTGTAGAAAAGGGGTTGCTAGATTTGTTTCTGGAAATTATCGCAGAATGCAACCAGTAACATATATGATAAAAGAGCTGGAATGGCATTCATTGGAAGACAAAAGGAGGGTGAAGAGGGTCATGGGAATGTACATGGCGTATATTGGTGATGAGGCATGGAAAGATTGGTGTAAGATTTAAAAGTAATGCGTGTAAGATAAAAGATGACCATGACCACAAGCTGGCACTCCATTTCAGGCTCAGGTGTGTAGGAAGATTCTCTTTTCTGGGTAAGGGTGTCAGGGATTGGAATAAGTTCTAAGAGAAATGATGAAAAAACGTTGAAAGAATTTGAAGCTCAAAATTTGCGGAGGGAAAATGTAGGTGGATGCAGGGAAGGTAAAAAATGACTGTGTAGGCAAATTGCCACCGGAGCGTGCGTTCCATAGCAATTTAATTAAATATTACCATTATTGTATAAAGAGTGAAATAGATAAACATAAAAAACGAAATTATAATGTATCATAATTTGCATAGCTGGGCAGAGTTAAGCCAAAAGTTAACTTCGTTAATCGTTAATCCACTAGTTAAAAGTTAACTTCGATAATCATTAAAGCGTTACATTTTTAAATTCAGCTTCAGTTATACGTTGAAAGTTATCCATCAACAATACATCTACCCAATGTCCCTCGGATTGTACAACATACAGAGGAATCATGTTTACAATGCATTGCCCTAGACCAGCCTGGGATAGGCTGCTGTCGGTAACTACGATGCCAAACATTCACCAACGCTTTGTTGACATAACCTTTTGTTAGCTGATGGTGATGGGAAACAAGACTTCTGCTGCTATCTCCGTCAGGAGTATTCACAGCATTTGATGAAGGATTTGAATTGTTTTTCCTTTTCCAATGAGTTGATCCTGCTTTTCTTTTCTCTCTCTCTCTATCTTACCAGTAAATATTTGGATGTTTGCTTCCTACCCGTGTGTTCTTTATCATTATTAAGGCCAGAAACATGAGTCTTGCAGAAAGTTTAGGCAAACGCAGTTTGAATTCATAATTCTACTGTTCTCCCAAGCTTGATTTAAATGAAATGTTACCGCATAAATGTGGCCAAGGATTTTTAATCTTCTCGTTGCTATTGCTAGCATTGCTACTTTCACTAACAGTTTCTAGACCTTCAGTTTCCATGTTGTAATCATGTAACGAATATCACCTTCATTTATTTCACTAACAAACTCCAAAGCAAGACAAACTAAAAAGTGGCTCTGTATTAGTAAAAACGTTAAATTATGTAAATATTAAAATCAGCCACTGACTGGGTTTGAATCGTGTAACCGGTTTGTAGACGTAAAATACAAACGCTAGATAACCCTAGTGTTCCTCCTCACATCCACGCCATAACAGTTATATTACTCGCACTTCGCGCTACCTAGGGAGCGTCCATAAACTAGGTGCACTCTGTCTCTGGGGGGGGGGGGGGGTTGGCTGGAAAGCTACGCTGGGCATCGTGGGATACGGGGGGGGGGGGGAGTTTCCGAGCCAGGCCACGTAGCTTTTCATTCATATTATTTGTCACAGTTAAAATGAGGTTCAGAACACACAACGGCATGTAAATATTTATTTCCGTATGTAATTTAGGGGGGTCCATAAATTAAGTGAGCTGAAATATGAGGGGGAGGGGGGCGTTTTGGATGCCCACTTACGATAGTCTAAAAAGAGAAAAACAGAACAAAATGTCTTCTGGAGTAAATAGGGAAAAAAGGTACGTGCTACGTGGGAAAGGGGGGGGAGGTAGAGACAAAAGCCACGTCGGACTACGTGGGGGGGGGGGGGGTTGACAGGAGGCAAAAATGGAGCTACGTGGTTAATGCACGCTCCCCTAATTCGTCGCTATTCGACTCGCCTAACGTACCATTGTGCCGTGGAGCGCTATTCAAACAAACGAAATCACATCAACAACCAATTGACGGACTGAAGTTAACGGAAGTTCAATTTAACGGAAGTTCAGTTTAACGGAAGTTAAGAAGAACGTTAATGATTTTTTAGGTTAACTTCAAAGTTAAATTTTTGCGATTTGGCTAAATTCGTTGATTAGCGATTAACGGTTTTCTGTCTAGCTGTGTAAATTTGCATGTTTTGCCGTAGTTTTAATTATGACTTTCACCATTTTTCCGTAGTCGATTCCACAGTGATTCTGGGTTCTTACAACAGTGGATGAGTTTGTACGAGCAATGTTTTTGGTGTTCACTTGAAATTTATTGTTGCAGGCCATGTTTAAGATTAAAAATCTCTCCTACGAAAACTGCGGCGATGCAGCGGATCCTATTCGGATCGACGAGCTGAAAGTCGAGTATGAGGAGTATGACCAAGCGTTCTTCACTTTTAAGTTTACGCTCGACGTCGACGTGGTTTCTCCGACAAAGGTGAGCACCATCTCTGAATTACGTCCTGTTCTTTTATGTTTTTAATCGTTAACTGATGATGGGCGCTACCATTGCCACAGAAACGACATCAGTACAGTTAAAGTCACGCTCTCCCCTGACCTTACCAATTTGTGGTATATGTGCCTGGGCGCTCAAGATTTACTTGTAATTCCTTGCGTTTAGTTAATAAGTCATAAAGGTTGAGCGGGTATGTTACAGTAAGTAAAATTGTAATTTAAGGCGGCAGTGTGTCTGAGAAATGGGCCTGTCAAACGGTCGATAATGGTTATTGTGATATACCAATACATTTAATCTAAATATTAGTACGTGAAGCGAAAACTTCGGATCCCTTTTTTAGAATGTTGCGCGCACGGAGAAGTGTGAGATTTGGCATAATTGAAGTTTGTATGGAGAAGAAATGCAGAAAGCTAAAATTTATATAAAATGTGTTACAAATACATTAAATAAAGTAAAACATTCGCTGTTTTCATTCAATTTTTTTTTTTTTTTTTATGGCAACTACACTTAGCGATTCTGCTAATGTCTTTTGTCTTTGGTCAACAGTAAAGAAAAAAATATAATAAGTATACATATTATATGTATTAAAATATATTATAGAATAAAAAATAAATTAGGGAGTGCGTGTGTGTGTTTGTGTGTGTTTGTGTGAAATCGGAGACAACTATCTGATGTATAGACTTTAAGATTCTCTGTGATCTTTGGTGAAACAAAACAGTCGCATAAAGTAGAGATCAATCTTTGAACTTATGAAAGGAACATTTCGGAAAGGAATATAGGGATTCTGTCAGATGTTATGTGGTCTTTGGTCAAAGAAAACAGTCGCATAAAATAGAAATTAATCTTTGAACTTATAAAAGGAACATTTCCAAAAGGAATATTTTCTATATTACAGAGAATTCGACATCCTAACGGATTATTTGAATTGACTTTATTCATGCCTACGGTTTCTGCCAAAAATAAAAAGTAAATTGAATTTGTAGTTAAAAAAAAGTGCGTACATTTTATTATTTAAAAGTTTAAACCTTGTATACATAACTTTTGTAAACAGGCTTTGTGATCTATGAGGCTGTTCAGTGATTGAAAGTAGCATGATTCTCCTCCGACTTAATATTGCTCAGTCACGATGGTTTTCAAAAGATAGGTACCATAATTTACGAAATTGTAAATCTGTGAACATTTCACTGTCGAATGTCACCGAGTATGCAAAGACAGTGTGAATGTTTTTGATTTCACATAAAACGTTTTTAATATGATTCAAGAGATAGTTGCGCAAAAAGAAATATTCGTTTGAGTAGAGATTTCTGTATAGACTGATCTTTCGAATTCCATAGGAGGGATTGAAAAGGTGAATTTTACTCAAAGCTGTTGTCACACGGTTGTTAAACTATGTGCGCGGAGTAATTTGTATTTTTTTTTAACTGCTTTACGTCTCTCAAGAGCTAGGTCTTTACAGATGGGAAAGGATGGGGGCAAGGAATGGGAAGGAATTCGTCCATGGCCTTTTTTAAGGAAGCATCCCGGCATTTGCCTGGAGTGATTTGGGGAAACCATGGAAAACCCAAATCTGGATGCCCGGACGGGGATTCGAACTACCGTCCTCCCGAATGCGAGGCCAGAACGCCATCCGTTACACCAACGCGCTCGGTAGTAGTTTGGAAATTTGTTTGGGGTTCAAAGAATTGTATAAAAACATTACTTCCTTAAGGGGGTAGGTACACCTAACACGTACAAATATTTGATAAAGTTGAGATGTCATTTTCTCCAAATCTATTTAAATTTGAGGGTTCAAATTTCATAGCTCCATAGAACTGTTATAGCTAGATATAAAAATTGATATTTAAAATAAAAATATTGTTTAACATTAGGATAATGTACCATCCAAATTGACAGTGAAAAATATATTGTTGTAAAGGGTTTTAAAGATAAAAGGCATAGTATTTGAAATTTTTCAGAAATGTTCTTTTAACATTGTAAACTAATATCAAGGCAACAAGTTGAACCTATAATATAACATATTTAACTCTATATTTTTTATTAATAAATTTTTTGTCAAGAAATTAAATTTTTTACTTTTTTTTTTTTTTTTTTGCTTAAATATAAAGGCATATTTTCCATTATGGAAAAGCTGCATAAACAATAATGGTTCGGACTGTAGTACATAGTATGTATAACATGTCCTGCAAATTTGAAAAAAGATCTATGCATTTGGAAAAAAGTTATCTTTAAAACCATTTGATGAATTGCTGTTTTGAGATATTTAAGGATAAAGATTTGGCTTACCTTCAAGTGTAGTAAGATTTAAGTGGCTGTCAATCGTGCAGGGCATTGCTTAATCATACATAATTCCCACACTGTTGAAGATATTGAAATAATTTTTTCACTAAAATGAAGTCAAAACTATAAACTGTTTTTGTGAATAATAAAAAAAAATATCATTTTTGAAACCTGATAAGTGTACCTACCCCCTTAATAATAGCAACAGACAACAAGGACAACCATTCCTTGGTGAACTCCATGGTGGTGAATATGAAAATATTTTTAAATTACAGTAAAATGTGTTTATTTTCCTACAGCTTCATTGACTAAATTTCGAGACAGCCCCCAAACCAATTATTAGTATCAAAAAGCAGTTCACTCTGTTATTGATATAATTTGTGAATTTTGATGTTTTAAAATAAAAACCATCTTTTTCAGTGCCTTTTCTTCCAAACGTTGTTCTGCATGTCAGAAATAACTTGTGCTTATCATTTGCAGGGATCCTTCGAAATTTGGGATTATAGTGTTACGCCCCCTGAAAAATCCCCATGTGTTGATTCTATATTCGGAAAATGGGGATCATGCACATACTCTGACATCTGTAAAGTTTTCAATTGGAAATCTGACGTTCCAAATGGATTTCCGCGTCCGGAATGCCCCATCCCAAAGGTAACGATATGTTGTCATTTATAGAAAACGGAGAATTTCCTATTGTTTTGGTGACGTCAGAGGCTTTTCAAATTTTCTGTAATTTTTTTTTTTTTTTAGGGCTCGTACGGTGTGACGAAATTCAAGCTAGATAAAGCTCCAAAACTAGACCTACCATTTGAAATATCTTGGATAGATCAGAATGGATTTAACCTGTTGCTGGAGGATGCGCAAGGAAAGAGACTTGCATGCTACAAAACAAATTTTACAGTTGCTTTCGAAACAATACATTCTTAATCAGCAAACAAAATAATGTAATGAATTTTGCTGATTATTATCAATGGCGACACTGTTTCTGAAAATGTAACTTGTTAAATATCACTGCACCATTATTCTTTGTACACAATTAAAAATCTTAACAAAATTTTATTATTATTATTATTACTGTTAATTTAATTGCCATGGAGCTAACACTCCGGTGACAATTTCCCAAGTCATTTTGCTACCCCCTTCTATTTATATATATTCTAATTGGAATGTTAAATTCCTCCCCCATTTACTTTTCCAACTTCCAAATTTTGATTTTAAATTCCTTAAGCGTTTTTGGTAAATTATTCATCACTACATGTGGTAATTTCTTCGAATCCCTGACACCCTTACCTACAAAATAAAGTCTTCCGCTCCCTTATGCAAGAAGCCCAAGTTTGTGGTCATGGTCGCCTTTCCCCTTCCATGCACTATTCCTAATTCTTTGACCAGTATCCATCCAAGCCTCATCACCAACATATGCCCTGTACATTCACAGCACTCTTTTTCCCCTCCTCCTTTCCTCCAATGTGTCCTTATCCAGCTCCTTTATCATATCAGTTACTGACTGGGTCCTGCGATATTTTCCGCAAACAAATCTAGCTGATCTTCTTTGTACACCTTCCAACACCTGTATGTGATAACTAAAATGTGGGTTTTTTTTATCTGCTCAACGTCTCTCTAACAGCGAGGTCTTTAGAGACGGGAAAGGATGGGGGGCAAGGAATGGGAAGGAATTCGGCCATGGCCTTTTCAAGGAAGCATCCCAGCATTTGCCTGGAGTGATCTGGGAAACCATGGAAAACCCAAATCTGGATGCCCGGACGGGGATTCGAACCGCCATCCTCCCGAATGCGAGGTAAAATGTGGGTCCAAAACTAACATTGTGCATTACAGTCCCAAGAATTTATCATTCTTTTTGCAACCACCTCTTGACAGTTATGAATCCTCTTCGACTGTAAGACATGATATAGTTATGTCTTCAATTGTATAAACAAGCTAACCCAAAGGCTACTCAGTGTCAGACACGTTTGCGTATCACAATTGTGCTGCCGTGCTGTTCAAGATTTCATGCCGCAACACAATTCTACATTTGGATTAACTACACAGGTAAACAGGTTTTTTTTGTCGGATGAAAAAAAAACGGAGTATGCGTATCTGGCTGACATAATAATAATTAGGCCTACGTGTGGTCATAGTGACCTGGTGATATGGTTTCTAATTGGCAGCGCTTTCAGCCCCTGTCTCAGCCGCATTTATCCATAGTTTAAAGTGGATTCCGAACCACGGAAACGTTCTAGCGTACTTTACAACACAGCAAGCTGTTGTGATGCCAGAAGACAGATATATATGTGTATATATATATATATATATATATATATATATATATATATAAGATGAATGTATGTTTCTTTGTTTGTTCTTCATACAAATCCACAATTTTCATCCGATCTCGATGTAACTTTGCACACTTATCCTTTGAAACAAGGAGAAAAATAGCCTACACTAGGTTGAAAAATAATACATGTTGTCATATAATTTTGAAAAATTACTGAAGGGCGATAGACAAACGCGTAGGATGTATAGGTCTCTGTACAGGGGCGTAGCTACTATGGGGCTAAGGCGGTGCAGTGCACCGGGGCCCCTACGCTAGGGGGCCCCCAAGCATACTCTTGGGGCCCCAAAGCGCACCTCTGGGGGGGGGGGCCCAAGCGCAGTTCAGAGGCCCACGATCCTTCATGGCAAACTGACGACCTTAGGGCGACCTAAGGGGGCCTCTGAGACACAGGAAACCCCTCACTAAGGGCCCTCTCACTGCTCACAAGCACAACTCAAGGGTCCCATCCTCAGCTCAGGGGGCCCTTACCAGTAACACAAAGCAAAAAAAAAAAGTCGCCCATCTGGCCTAAGGGCCCCAAAATAAATGTTTAGCACCGGGGCCCTTGTTGACCTAGCTACGCCACTGTCTCTGTACTACCTTTGCATGTAGCGGTCTGGTAGCTTAGTGGTTAAAGGGCTTGCTTACTGCTATTTGGATCGTGGTCTCGGTTCAAATCCCCGTCAAAGCAAAGGTTTTTCAAAATTGTTTTTAAGCGTATGAGTCACTATCTGTTTTTCGGATTGCATGTTAAACAGTAGATACCACAAATTTAGGGGCGCAACGAAAAGCAAATCGTAGGTAATCTAGCAATGCTGTGTGTGTATACTTTTTTACGTTATATTGACCCCTCAGGGGCTGTTACTCTCCTAGTCAGTGTGTGTGATCTGCACTAATAATACTATAAATGCGGAAGTAACCAATGTTAAACAGCACAACAGCTCTATTCTTAGACATTGAGAAGGCCTTCGACAAAGTGTGGCACGAAAGCCTTATCTACAAACTACATAAATACAAAGTTCCCGATTATATAATATACTTAATAAATTCCTATCTAGAGAACAGAAATTTTTTTTATCAAATATGAGAGTGAGACCAGTACAGTAAGGCAAATCGAAGCTGGAATGCTGCAGGGTAGCGTCCTAGCACCTATTTTATACTGCCTATACGTCAATGATTTGCCGCATATGGAGGGCAGCAATGTCCGCCTATATGCTGATGACACGGCACTTTACACCAGCCACAGAAACGTAGAGTACGCTGCACGAGAACTGCAGCGTCACCTAGAGCTACTTACCCAATGGTGCAATTTATAGAAAATAAAAATTAATGCCACAAAAAGCCAAGCCATCATTATCACCAGGAAATGAAAACTACCAAGATACAAATTGCACACGGAGGGAAGCGACATTAAATGGCAAACCGAAATTAAGTACCTGGCTGCTGATTAGACTAACAGCTGACGTGGAGGTCCCTACATAGATGCAACAAACAAAAAAGTCGAAAGCAAAACATTACCAATCTCTACCCAATCCTACAGAGGTGATGGTATAAGAACAGAAACAAAGCTACTCATCTATCGTGCGATTGTCCAACCCGACATTCTTGTACGGCTCCGAATTATGGAGTATGGCTGCCGACTGCCACATCAAAAATCTGCAGGCACTGGAGAAACAGAGCCCTGCGTGTTATTGTTGGTGCACCCCGCTACTTTACCAAATTGGAGAATCCGACAGGATCTCAATTTTGACCCACTATCAACCACCATAAAATCAGCTTCTGACAAATTTTACTTTCGATGCGAAAACTCAAGACACCCTGAAATCGCTGCAATTGGAACCGACCCAATTGAATTACTACCACATAGGCATCCCAAACAAACAATAAACAGACAATTTCCCTTCTAACCACCAAACCCTCCCCACCCCCACTAGTTATAAATAGGCCCACTCAGCATGTAAATAGGCCCCTTTGAAAACAAACAGCTAATTACTCACCCTCCATTAGCTATAAGTAGGAATAGGTAAAAATAGGGTTAGACATAGTTAGGTCCCAAATTGTATTTTTTTTTTAAATCCTCCATTAGCTGTAAGTAGGTAATAAGGTTGTAAATACATAATATAAATAACCCACAAAATCTAGATCAGCTCAGCTCAAATTAGGATAAATACATTCAGTGCGACATATCATGATGGATGCCAACCGTAGCGGAAATTTATTCCTCGGGAGACGGAGTGGCGAAATGTGCAAATTGTCGAATACGTAGCGACATTTTGCTATGTTCATTACTATAACTTTCGAAAATGAATTTAATAAAGATATGCTTTCATTTTTTTAATAATGTCTTCCCTGAAATCTAAACCAGCCAAAATAAATCATTACCCATCCTTTTTTTTTTTTTTTTTTTTTTTTTTTTTTTTTTTTTTTTTTTTTTACTGTCATCAATCTTTCGACTGACTTGATGCAATCCTCCATACTTTTCTATCTTGTGCGAATCTCTTCATCTCTACATATCCCTTACAACCCACGTCCTCAATTATCTGCTTCATATATTATAAGCTCTGTCTTCTCAGTGTACGAAACTCGTCTTCCCTTCTGCGACGCCATTCTGACTGGTTTAAAATTGGCCATACACGATCGCTCCATCCGTCCAAATGGAGTGACGCCACTCCATTATCGTGTCGTCTGGGCGGAAATTGATGTGGATGACGTGGACTGACAGGATTATTTGGATATCCGGTCAGTCCAATATCCATCAGTTTCGTCCATC
Source organism: Vandiemenella viatica (assembly GCA_031002005.1). Lineage (NCBI taxonomy): Eukaryota > Metazoa > Arthropoda > Insecta > Orthoptera > Morabidae > Vandiemenella > Vandiemenella viatica. Next base: position 218,333,030 of record JARYHS010012519.1, on the reverse strand, counting down.
ATGCCATCAAGCCGACTGACGGTGTGTGGGGAAAACAACGTGGAGCGACACCAATCCATCACTCCAGTCGGCTCGTGTATGGCGAAACCGCGGTCCAAACGCTTCTTATTCTGTCACCGACCACCGAGCAGACAACATCAGTGCCTTGAGTGGAATATGCAACATTGTACCTTTTCTTTTTTGTTTTGAATCTGCTATAGAAAAATTTGTTTTGCAACTAGTTAAATATCATTTCGAATGTAGAATTCAAAATAAAACTTTTAAATATTATTAAGTAACAATTAGAACGATATTATTTTCATTTTTTAAAAAAAATTTTTTTTAATAATGTCGTCTGAATAAGACCTTGTGCTGGAGATTATTGAGAAGAATAAAGACATACCATGCTTGTAGGATCTCTAACCTTGAGTACCATGACAAAATATAAATAAATGTGGCACTAGATCAATTGCTAATTTTATTTAAAACTAAACACATAAACGCCAACAGAGAAACCGTGATGGAAAAAAAAAGATAATTCTTTGCGGTCTTCTTTTTAAAAAGAACATAGTATGGATAAAATTAATTTTATGTAAGCCTATTTGTTTAGATATTTTGTTTTACAACATGTGCTGTACCTGTCACTATTTTCGGCCTGCTAAACTACTTAAATTTAATAAATCTGTTTTGTAATCATTTTGTAGCAGGCCTATTTTTAAAAGTTTTCGTAATATCGCAGAGCTTATTTTTCATAATTTCGCACTTTTTTGGACTTTTATTTAATTACCATCATTTGTATTCTGTATTTGATATTTCGAATATCATTTTAAATTAATTCGAGCTCATTTTATTTAGTACTTGGCATAACTAGATTGTTGTGTAGCAAATTGACAACCTATTGTTGTTTGCTTTGCCTAGTTTTTCATTGTCGTGGCTGACTGGAGTGATGGAATGATCGTGTATGTGCTATGCTTTTGGATGTCATCCGCTTGGATGTCATCCATACGGATGACATCCAAATAGAGCCACCTTAACAGCTCATTCCGCTGTCAGCGGCCGTTAGGCGCGGAAGTACAGCAGCCACAGCCAATTACTGCTCCGTTGAGCAGAGTAGGGTGGAGTGTGTTGTCGCTAGACATTTACTCCAGCTTCATTTGGATGGGGCATTTCTTCTCTGTTGGTTTGTCGTCACTTTGGCTGTTGATGTTTTCTTGAACTGAGTGGGTGCCACCACGACCTTCTTCCTCAAAAGTGGTAGGCCGCATTTTGTGTCGTTCCATTAATGCTGCCTCAGGAAGGCAGAGGTGTCTTCTTTTGATGTGAGGTGATTTACAAGCTTTGTGAGAAGGGCGATGAGCGAATCCAACCTTTCTTCTCTTTGGACGGATGATTGACGGGTGGTGTGCTCGCATGATTATCTGCCGGTGATCTTCTGCCTGGGTTGACTCTTTGGTGGACGCCGTCTGGTGTAATCCGCGTGATGCCTAGTCGTCTCCGCTGGCACGGCCCTGTTCCGTTGTCGTCCTGTTAACGGGGAGCTGCTCAACTTCCGGCGCTCCTCGGGCCGTGTGGTTGCAGTAGTGCAGACACCGCTCTCTTGCCGGCTTGTTGCGGGCTGCATATGTGACCTGCTACTTTAATGAGGATTCTTCCTGCTCCATTGCTGCTTCCAAGCTCGGCTACCGCAATACCAAGCAGCGTGTGTAGAGCCGCAGTTGCAGCAAACGGCGTCCTCGCGACGCTGGTTGCATTCTGCGACATAATGACCACCTCCGCAACGAACGCATCTTGCTGGCTTTAAGTGCTAGCAGCAACATCTATGTAGTCGGGCAACGCTAGTATCTCGTGTGAAAGTTTGTCTGTGTGTAACTGAAAAACCATCATGCCAGCCGCATAGAGGAGAATCTTGCAGCAAAAGGTAACAAATGGCTTCCATCGCTATAACAAGAAAAAACACAGTAAAATTCACATTTCATCTACATATATACTCTGCAATTCACAAAATTGTAGGTGGCAGAGGGTGCTCAGCACCTAAGCTAATCTCTTTGTTGTGCATTCCAACCCCTAATGGTACGAGGGAAAAAAGAATTCATATAAGAATCATTGTGGCACCTTATTTCTCTAATCTTATCTTTCTTGTCATTCCGACTCAAATAGGTTGCTCGGAGAAGTATTTCACTACACTTGAAAGTGAAAGTTGGAGTACGCATGATTACCAATAAGTTTAAACGAAACATGTGTCGTCTATCTACCAGAGACTCCCAGCCTAGTCTACTAATCAGGCCAATGGATTACGAGATTCATCAGTGGCTGTTCGATAAAGTAAAACTAATCGACGAGGAAATACTGGGAATACAATTAGACTCGTTCCAAAACTGTGTATTTGTTAAAGTGAAAAGTGAGGAATATTGTGTTAGTGTAATCGAAGAAAACACTCTGAACTTTAAATTCCATCATGCCGATGAAAGTATAAATAATGTTCAAGTAACAAACGCAGGAATGGGCAAACGACAGATAAGAGTGTTAAACCAGCCCTTCGAAATATCCAGTGAATCGATTCTACAGGAGATCAAACCGTTCGGGAATGTGACAGAAATCACAGACAAAAATAGGGAGGCAATATCCGTTTTAAGAAAATAAATGGAGTGCGTTTAGTAAAAATGGAAATAACAGAGCACAGACCATCGTACATCAACGTATGGGGATTGCGAGCAGTGGTGGTATAAGGCGGGCAGCTCCTAACCTGCGCTGTATGTAATTCAATAGAACATATCAGAGCAAACAGCCACCGCATCTACATATATTCTCTGCAATTCACAAAATTGTGGGTGGCAGAGGGTGCTCAGCACCAAAGCCAATCTCTTTGCTGTGCATTCCAATCCCATAAAACCAACGCGTTTCGCCCTCATGGAACGGGGCATCGTCAGTGACTGTGAACGTACATAGATGGTGATCTTAAGAAAATTGCAATATTAATATACATAACTAACTAATAATAATCTGCACTCTACTTATGAATTATGGTTGAGCCAGGTACATGGTGCAGCTCTATCTGCACTTAATTGCGCCCAGAACTGTTGCTGTGGTTCCACATAACTATAACAATAACTATTATTACCCCTTTTTTGAAGGTAACTATATCACTGTGTCTAATTCTATTGCAATTTACACTTTATTTTTTACGCACGGCAGAAACCTTGTTTACATGCATGTACGGTGATGCCAACAGAATGTTTTTGCTTTCATTATAACATCCGTGTCTATTAATTATTGGATATTATTTACGCCATTTTAGTTATTGGATATTATTTATTTTCCAGACGCGTTTGGCTTCTCGTCGAGGTATCTTCAGCGTACAGTTTTGATTTACATTTGCGTTTTGAGGTGTGGTCGTAGGTCGCCTGTTACCTCAACCAGAATGTTGTTTACACTATTGCACTTGGTTTTACAATTTTGGTATAGTTTTGCTCTTATGACTCGACTAGAAATTAGTTTTGAAGCATAGTTTCCGATGCAATAAAACAACAACAACAAGCTGGATTCATCAAGTCATGAAAGATTTTGAAGAAAATAATGTAAGAGATGAGAAAACTATGGAAAGAGATATCTTTAGGAAAAAGGTGTTAACTATGGAAGGATTCCAAGTTAAAAGAGAAAAGAAAACCGATCCAAAGAAGGAAAAATACGGTGAAATGAGGAATGAATAATGGAATTAACGTAAAAAGGAAACAAGAAAATTGATGAAGAATTGAAAATGGCACTCACCAGAGAGAGTAAGAAATTGACAAAATATATTTTGGAATATGTACTACCATGCTCATATTAATCCGAACGACCTGAATTGCACATCGCTACATTTCATCCTGGGACTTACTCAACCCATTATACACATCTACCAAGACAGTACTATACACGGTAGGAGAAAATCAGACCCAGTAAAGTTTTGGGTGAATTGCCAGTGCTCCAGCGCACTGAAATACCTTATATGTCAAGCCTCTTCTGTGTCGTCCAAGAGAGTGGCTCCTGCAGTCAACTTAGCTGTATACCGAACAACAGGAGTAGATTGACGGGGGAGCACATAAAACAGAGAGTCACCGAGCGTGGTGGTGTAACGGATAGCGTTCTGGCCTCGCATTCGGGAGGACGGCGGTTCGAATCCCCGTCCGGGCATCCAGATTTGGGTTTTCCATGGTTTCCCCAAATCACTCCAGGTGAATGCCGGGATGCTTCCTTCAAAAGGCCATGGCCGAATTCCTTCCCATTCCTTGCCCCCATCCTTTCCCGTCTCTAAAGACCACGTTGTTGAAAAGGGACGTTAAACTGTTAAAAAAAAAAAAAATACTGAGAGTCCTTTTGATGTACATATCAGTCGAATACTGGTTTGAATGACTGAAAAAATAATAAATTAATAAAAGTTTGTATAATTTCTACCTGTCTTTAATTTTCAGAATTTTCTTAAATATTTTGATGTATTTTATGAAATTTTTTTTTAAGATAATTATTGCCTTTAGCCAAAAATATCGAAATATCGAAATATTGATATTTTTTCTCGATTTATATCGATAGTGTTTGTAAATATCGTTTCAATATATGTCGATATATTTTTTTAAATGCCTATCCCTACACCGAAACCGTGCTGTAGAGAATTTGTATCTTTGGACAGTAGAGAGAGAAGGATTATAATTGGTGCGGGAGTGGATCTAGTAAGGTGCTCACCTATTAAAATCCGTATAGTAAGAAGATACTGGGAAGAGCCAGTGTTAACGGGTATATGTGAATTTATATCGATCAAAAGCGGTTATACGATTCTTGACAAAGCGCCCAATTGGAGAGAATTTATAATTATAGCACAAGTATTTCACATGTTAAACTAGGTTATGTAGTTGGCTGTAAACACTTTGACTGCGAGAAAAAAATTCTGTTCCTCTTAGCGAGATTAACGCAGTAACAACTGGATGGATTTTTATAACGTTCCGCACACTGAGCTACCCAGACTTCCAGAACTAAAATGAGTATTCTTTTTTTTTTCTTCTGAGAGTCCTTTGAGCCTATCTGATTTCCCAATGTTTTTGTGACTTTCTTGAGTATGTGTTGACTGAAAATTGGAAATTCAAATTGTTCGTACGGTTAACTTCGATCGAAAACTTCATCTCACGAAAAGGTTTCAAAATCCTTCATTAATTGGAGAGAGAGAGAGAGATAAGGGGATTTACCAAAGAAGTGCGGGGATCAGATTAAAAACTATTATCAGACTGTGCTTGAATATGGTGGTATAGTATGGTCTCATATTTTGGGTATGAAATATTGTAGATGAAGGGAACTGCTACAGTTGCTTCTGGAAATTACTGCAGAGCACAATCGGTAACTGATATGACAAAGGAGCTGGAATGGAAGTCTCTGGAAGTGAGGGGAAGGGTGAAGCGATTCATGTGGGTGTACAAGGCATATATTGATGATCTACATCTACATATATACTCTGCAATTCACAAAATTGTAGGTGGCAGAGGGTGCTCAGCACCTAAGCTAATATCTTTGTTGTGCATTCCAACCCCTAATGGTACGAGGGAAAAAAGAATTCATATAAGAATCATTGCGGCACCTTATTTCTCTAATCTTATCTTTCTTGTCATTCCGACTCAAATAGGTTGCTCGGAGAAGTATTTCACTACACTCGAAAGTGAAAGTTGGAGTACGCATGATTACCAATAAGCTTAAACGAAACGTGTGTCGTCTATCTACCAGAGACTCCCAGCCTAGTCTACTAATCAGGCCAATGGATTACGAGATTCATCAGTGGCTGTTCGATAAAGTAAAACTAATCTACGAAGAAATACTGGGAATACAATTAGACTCGTTCCAAAACTGTGTATTTGTTAAAATGAAAAGTGAGGAATATTGTGTTAGTATAATCGAAGCAAACACTCTGAACTTTAAATTCCATTATGCCGATGGAAGTATAAATAATGTTCAAGTAACAAACGCAGGAATGGGCAAACGACAGATAAGATTGTTAAACCTGCCCTTCGAAATATCCAGTGAATCGATTCTACAGGAGATCAAACCGTTCAGGAATGTGACAGAAATCACAGATAAAAATGGGGAGGCAATATACTTTTTAAGAAAATAAATGGAGTGCGTTTAGTAAAAATGGAAATAACATAGCACAGACCATCGTACATCAACGTATGCGGATTGCGAGCAGTGGTGGTATAAGGTGGGCAGCTCCTAACCTGCGCTCTATGTAATTCAATAGAGCATATCAGAGCAAACTGCCCTCGCATCTACATATTATATACTCTGCAATTCACAAAATTGTGGGTGGCAGAAGGTGCTCAGCACCAAAGCCAATCTCTTTGCTGTGCATTCCAATCCCATACAACCAACGCGTTTCGCCCTCATGGAACGGGGCATCGTCAGTGACTGTGAATGTACATAGACGATGGTCTTAAGAAAATTGCAATATTAATATACATAACTAACTAATAATAATCTGCACTCTACTTATGAATTATGGTTGAGACAGTTACATGGTGCAGCTCTATCTGCACTTTATTGCGCCCACAACTGTTGCTGTGGTTCCACATAACTATAACAATAACTATTATTACCCCTTTTTTGAAGGTAACTATATCACTGTGTCTAAATCTATTGAAAATTACACTTTATTTTTAACGCACGGCAGAAACCTTCTTGTTTACATGCGTGTAGAAGGTGCAAAAAAGGGCAACTAGATTTGTTTCTGGAAATTATCGCAGAATGCAATCAGTGACGGATATGATAAAGGAGCTAGAATGGGAAACATTGCAAGACACTAGGAGGGTGTACAGGACATATACTGGCGATGAGGAATGGAAAGATATTGCAATACGTATGAAATGTAGTGCGTGGAAGGGAAAAGATGACCATGACCACAAGCTGGCACTCGATGACAGGCACAAGGGTGTGGGAAGATTCTCTTTGTCAGGGATTGGAATGAGTTACCAAGAGAAATGATGAATAATTTACCGAAAACGTTGAAAGAATTTAAAGATAAAATTTGTAGAGGGCAAATGTAGGTGGGTGCAGGTAAAGGGGAGGATGGGGGTGCAGGGAAATTGCAATCGGAGCCTGTGCTCCATTGCAATTAAATTAATTTAAAAAAAAAAACTGTTGGATATTATTTATTTTTCGGACGCGTTTCGCCTCTCGTCGAGGTATCTTCAGCGTACAGTTTTGATTTACATTTGCGTTATGAGGTGTGGTCTTTGGTCGCCTGAGACCTCAGCCGGCATGTTGTTTACACTATTGCACTTGGTTTTACAATTTTGATATAGTTTTGGTCTTATGACTAGACTAAAATCAATTTTGAAGCATAGTTTCCGATGCTATAAAACAACAACAACAAGCTGGATTCAAGAAGTCATGAAATATTTAAAAAAAAATAATGTGAGAGAAGAACTGTGGAAATATATATCTTTAAGAAAAGGTATTAAGTATGGCAGGATTCCAAGTTAAAAGAGAAAAGAAACCCTAGCCAAAGAAAGAAAAATACGGTGAAATGATGAATTAATAATGGAATTAACGTTAAAAAAAGGAAACAAGAAAATTGATGAAGAATTGAAATTGGCACTCACCAGAAAGAGTAAGAAATTATTAAAATATATTTTGGAACATGTAAATAACAACAACAAAAACCACTGAGACACATGTAACTTATATATGACACAGGTGACTGCTCAGATATCACAAATATGGTCAACAACGGAAGCTAAATCTGCAACCCAGTGTGGGAAGTGTTGAAAAACAGCAGTGCCGAAGTATGAAATAAAAATATTCTGTATGTATCCAAGAATGCGAGATAAAGCTTGTATTCAAATGATACTTCCTTGGTTTTGCCGGCCTGTTATACCACAATTCCACAAATCAGAAAAAAGAAAAACTTCGTGCGCAAGAAAAAATGGTAATGGTGGAACCAGTTTACATAGTGATTCTAGTGTAAAACGGTGCAGGATGAGAATTAATGCTCTGTATGTTTCGCAGTACTCACCTGCTACAGGCAGACCCCCAGCGTCAGTATCAGAAGCAGCGAAAAGTAGTTCCCCATGCTCCGTCTCATGTGGACCCCATAGTGCTCAGCTCCTTATAAAGAGCTGAGTTCCCTCATCGAGACTCCCTGCCAACCAATCACGACAGTACAACACATCAGAAATGAAATTATCTTAAATTCCAACTGTTCCGATTTGATGTTGGCAACTACTGCGCAATCTTAATAGCCCTCGCTTTCTGTCAAGTTACGTGACCTTTAGAAGTTATTGCTCAGAAAATTTGGAACAACGACAACACCCAAAAAACAACAACAACAAAAAATAACAACAAAAAACAACCAAAAAACAACAACAAGAACCAAAACAACAACAACAATAACAATAACAACAGCAACAACAAAAAACAACAACAACAACAACAAAAACAACAACAACAGCAACAAACAACAAAAACAAATAAAATTGTGCTATTCCACAAATTTTTTATTTGACATGCATAAAAATAACGAAAACATACTCAGTCCCTCTTTCGAGTTTACTTTTTTGGTGTTCGTAATGATAATATTTTAAGATTTATTTTATTGTTTTGATAGCCTTAGAAAATTATCTACTTTAATAAAATACTTTGAACCTGAAGGCTCGGGGTGAACTGGATGGCTTGAAACCTTCGGCTAGTGAGATGATACCCGAGCTGTTAATAACACTGGTTAAACTGGAAATCTCAAGTGAATAACTACACTGACTTTATTTGCTTTTACGACGTTCAAAGGTATAATTTTAAAAAAAATATTTCGATATTATTTTACTAACTGCTCCTCACGACTTCGTTCGTGTTTGAAAATAATTTTAATTGACAGATACCAACATTAAATCGTCATACTGCACGATGGGAGCCTCGAGGCTATTACCACACACAAACACCTGTGGTCTGCGCAGTGTATTTATGGCTGCAAAGTGAAATATAGGGACACACATGTCTTTGGTCGAAATATGAAAATGATCTCGGTCGACTAATTTCAACCTTCATATCTCTCACACTCTCCCAGCTACCAACATGCAATCACCATAGTGCACGATGGAAGACTATCCTACTACCACACACAAACACCAGTGGTATGCGCTATGTAGTTGTGGCAGCAAAGAGAACTGTAGGTGCATACATATCTTTGGTGGAAATATGAAAAGTCCCAGATCGACCACTTTCAAGCGCCATATCTCCTACACCCTCACAGCTACAGAAATTCTGTCAACATTATGCGCGATGGAAAACTCCATGCTACTTCCATACACAAACTCCAGTGCTCTGCTATAGATAGTGGAGGCTTACACTTAATAGGAACTGTAAAGGCAATGGTCTGTTGTGAAAGTAGCTATACAAAAATATTAAGGGCTGAGATAAAACATTATAATGCAAGGAAGGCATTAACATAATTGAATCCGACGTTCATTCAAAATTACATGTTTTTTTGTTTGTTTGTTTATGACGTTTAGATGCAGAAATTAGTGTATGGACAAGAGCATCCAATATTTACGCTGTAATAGGTACAGGTCAAAACGTAAGCTTAGAATTTTTTGACAGAAAATAAGAAACAAACGAGTTTATTAAAACTCAGAGATAATCCCGGATTATATCAATCAAGTAAATCATAGTTATTCGTTTTGAAATTATACTTTACTCAGAAACATTTTCATAACAATAAAAAATTCCTTAATTTAAAATCAATTGCAGTTATATAAAAACATCCTGACCAAATCTCACGAATCTAATCAGAGAATGTATACTCACGTCACGAAAGACAGTTTCCTTCAAAACATTCCTAAACAAATTCCTATTACCACCATAGGTGTTATCCGTTGTACTTTACGGACATTTAATCTAGTTTTTTTAATGTTTTGACAGAGAGAAGAGAAGAAAAGGACTAGGAGCTTTTAAGTTCATAAACTATCTACAGGACGGCACTGGTGTCGCAGACTGCTGGAAACTGATTGTTGCCATCTAAATAATGAATGTCGTCGAGAAAGTGCAAATATGACCCTCATGTATTTTTTTTATATACATATACTTGTAGTGACTTGTTTGAAGTATGAAACATGTAAAATATTAGTTAAAGAGAAATTTAATACTTCGGGAAGCCTACGAAGCATATTATCAACGTTCTGCCGGGATTCAAGTGGATTTCAAAGTTCTGTACTTGTTGGAGAGAGTGATGAGGGGATGTACGGGAGAAGTAAAGGAATTGGGTTACAAAACTTTGGTCAGACCATTGCTCGAATATGGTAGTGTAGTATGGGACACTCATTTTACGTATCAAATACAGGAGTTGGAGAGGGTGCAAAGAAGGGCTGCTAGATTTGTTTCTGGAAATTATCGCAGAATGCAATCAGTGACGGATATGATGAAGGAGCTGAAATGGGATTCATTGCAAGACATGATGAGGAGGGTCATGGGAGTGTACAGGGCATATACTGGCGATGAGGCATGGAAAGATATTGGAGTAGGTATTAAAAGTAGTGCATGGAAGCGAAAAGATGGCCATGACCACAAGCTGGCACTCGATTTCAGGGTGTGGGAAGATTCTCTTTTTTAGGTAAGGGTGTCAGGGATTGGAATGAGTTACCAAGAGAAATGATGAATAGTTTACCAAAAACCTTGAAAGAATTTAAAGATAAAATTTGTAGAGGGCAAATGTAGGTAGGTGCAGGATAGGGGGAAGATGGGTGTGTAAGGAAATTGCCACCGGAGCCTGTGCTCCATTGCAATTAAATTAAATTAAAGCCACGGGACAGCATAGTCGATAGTCGAGGATCATGGTTGGCGAGGACAGATTTTAATTTCATTTATTTAAGTGCAATGGAGCACAGGCTCCGGTGGCAATTTCCCTACACACCCATCCTCCCCCATTCCTTCACCCACCTACATTTGCCCTCTACAAATTTTAACTTTAAATTCTTTCAAGGTGGGAAAGCAATACTTCAAATGTGAATGCATTGCTGAGTCTGCTAATATGCCGCTCCGGCCAGTCTAACCAGAGATACAGAAAGTATTTTCTAGTCAAACAATATGAATCTTTAAATTTTTTGAAAGAATCTTGGTCCAATGATTACAAAAAAATTATTGGCAACAAAGAATTTCGAAAATTGCTAACCTATACTTTTAAGAAAAAAAAAGATTCTGAAGTTTAAAGGCAGTAATTCTGTTTTGGGGGGGGGGGAGGATCCAGAGAACTGTGAACTACAAGCAACTAGTCACTAATATGATAAATAACTTCTTGACCATGGGTTACAGGTACGCCCTTCCATACGTTCATTTAGAAACATTTAATTATCATCAAATATATTATTTCTATAAGGTATTTTTTTGTCACAAGCCTGTATCTTCCTTCATACTTAACCGAAATCAATTAATGAGGTGTCATTTAAAAGCTGATGGTCTCCACTTTGGTCACAACATATTTTAAGAAGTGAAGTTTTCGGAATTCAACCCTTAAAGGGCAAAACGTCAACATTTCTAAACTGCTGTTTTCTGTGTTACATGTCATTTATCAACCTGGATACTGATTTTAAAACGTTTAATGAAGTATCATATTAAAGATTAAGATCTCCGCTTTAGTGACGTCTTATATTGAGAGAGAAATTTTTCTGAATTCGAACCTTAAAGGGCAAAAGTATCAATAATTTTGTAATGCGTTTTTGTGTCACGAGCGATTTATCTCCCTTAATATCTAACCGATATAGATAAATTAGGTATCATATTAAAGACTGAGGTCTCCGCCGTGGTAACATTATATTTTAAGAAAGGAATTTTTCGTAATTCGACCCTTAAAGGTCAAACATGACAATTTTTCTAAAATGCGTTTTTGGTGTCTCGAGCCATTTATCTCCCTGGATATCTAACGATAATCGATAAATGAAGTAAAATTATGAGGAGTAATGTCTCAGCCTTGGTGACATTATATTTTAAGAAAGAATGTTTTAGGAATTCAACCCTTAAAGAGAAAAAGAATAAATTTTTCTATAACGCATCTTTGTGTCACGAGCGATTTACCTCCCTTAATATGTAACCGATATAGATAAATGAGATATCATATTACAGACTAAGGTCTCCGCCGTGGTAACATTATATTTAAGGAAGGAATTTTTCGTTTTTCGACCCTTAAAGGGCAAAAATTTCAATTTTTCTAAAATGCGTTTTTTGTGTCTCGAGCCATTTATCTCCCTGAATATCTAACCAAAATCGATAAATCAAGTAAGATTATGGGGAGGAATGTCTCAGCTTTTGTGACATCATATTTTAAGAAAGAAGTTTTATGTAATTCAACCCTTAAAGGGAAAAATTATAAACGGTTCTACATCGCAGTTTTGTGTCACGAGCCATTTATCTCCATTAGTATCTAACCTAAATAGATAAATGTGGTATCATTCTAAAAATTAAGGTTTCCGCTGTGGTAACATCACATTTTAAGAAATGAATTTTTCTGAATTGAACTTTTAAAGGGCATAAATATCAGCATTTCTAAAATGCGTTTTTTGTATGTCGAGTCATTTATCTCCCTTGTTAATTAAAGAAAATTGACAAACGAGGTATCATTTTAAAGGTTGAGGTCTTCGTAAGGTCTTAGGTTCCGTTACACCACATTTTAAGAAAGTAATTTTTCAGAATTCTAACCTTAGATGCAAAAGTATTAATATTTCTACAACGCATTTTTCTGTCACGAACTATTTATTTCCTTTTTTAGGAGACCAATAATGGCGTAATCGCAGGGGGAGAGGTCTGGACTGTATGGAGGATTACCGAGGACCGTCCATTTGAATTTCTGCACGAGTGCCGTGATTGCGTTGGCGGTATGGGGCCTTACATCGTAGTGGAGCAGAATGACCCCACGGCTGAGCTTGCCTGGTCGTTCTGATTTGATCGCTTGGCGCAGGTTGGTCACGGTTTGCGAGTAACGCTGGACATTCGCTGTTGTCCCGTGCTGCAGGAAGTCTATCACAAGGGGGCCGTCTTGATCAAAGAAGATCGTCAGCATAACCTTTCCTGCACCTGTGTGGATGACCTTGGATTTTGTTGGTTGTGGTGACCCTCGATGCTTTGATTCTGGTTCGAAGTGCTGACACCAAGACTCATCTCCAGCCACCACTCGTGCCAGGGACACATTTCCTTCCCTAGCACAGCGCTGCAGATGATCAACACAGTGGGGCATTCGACATGCTTCCTGTTGTTGGTTGAAGACTGTGGGGCACCCATTGGTCGCACACTTTGCACCAGTTACTGTGGACTTAGTATATAAGAATTTTAAAGTACTAATAACCATAAGATAATTTTGCAAACATATAACTCTGACAATGTGTTAATCAATTGCACGAAAGCAAAGCCAATGCCTAAAAATGTAATGATAATTATAACCAATTTGTAAAAGCAGGGGAAGATGTCATCAACAGAATGACAGGCACCCCTACTCTAGTCCCGTCAACTCCAGTGGAGTTGACAGTAATTTCGTGTGCTGCTGCACGAGTCCATCAACCAGCTGGACGATGTCATCGGCAATGGGATGTGGTGTTGCAGCCCGTGCATCATCGGCTAACGACACCCGTCCTTCCCTGAAGCGCTTGTGCCACGCCTTGACCCTTATTTTTTTTATTAATTTTTATTTGGCTTTAAGCACCTACGCACTATACAACCATCATCCATTTGTACATACATATATAAACATTTTAGATATAGGTAAGAGAGCAAGACTTGACATAATTAGTAAAATATAAAGGATAGAACAAGGTAAATTGATTAATCAGAAAGGAACATTTTTGTTTATCTCCTAGAGGGGTTTGACACATTATGTTTAAATACAATTGCTCAGACATAATTACACACGATACAGTGAATTATACACTATTGTTATTTCCTTATAGTTTTTTTTTTTACATTACAATGAGTAAAATCCTTACAATTAACTAGTTTTTCACATCTAAATTTTTATATTAGTTGACTTTACAAAGTTACTTAGCAACTTGTATATGGTCACGTTGTTACCGTGCAACAGACAGCTGATGCTTGTTGGGAGAGGTATTCCATAGTTGCAGGGCCGGCGTTAGGGAGGGATAAGCGGGGCAAAAGTACCCCGGGCCCGGACGTCCGAAGGGGGCCCTTCTTCCGGAGTGACTAACTAAATACAAATAATTTTTTAAGATTATTAAAAAAGGACATTTTTATTTTTATGGATTAAAATTTTCTGACTTTATCAAAAAATTAAGTTTAAAGAAAAAAAATTATCTGGGGGGGGGGAGAGAAGAGGGAGGGGGGCCCAAAGAACGCTTATCCGGGGCCCGAGAATTCTAGCGCCGAACCTGCATAGTTGACTAGTTGTTTTATAAATTTTTGTCGATGTTGTTTATATTTGGGGCGTGAAAACACTACGCGATTAATATCCCCTATTTCTGCTCTATCGCAATCACAAATATCAGTATTTAGGATGTGTATCCGATGTAAATGCTGGGGGAATAAACCATGGTTAAGGCGCATTCTAATTATAGTGGAAATGACGCCTCTATGATCCGGAAAGTTGAAGAACCATGGGAGGGATGGTATTCGGGGTTGATTGCCTTGACCCTCGCAAGGAACATGTAGTGTGAACACTTGTGACATTCTTCAATGAATGTCCGTTCCCCTTACTCCTTCCGCTGTCAGAAAATGAACAACACCTCTTTGCTCTTCTTTTTTCGCCTCCATTGCACTGCTTTCAACACGAATGGGTGCTGGACTACTGACGCAAGCTTCTGCAAGCTTTATAGTCACGTGACTTGCACTGGTACCCTCTAGCGGCGGACATGTGGACTTCAGCGCTCTTGTCGGAAACCTTCTTTGTTACTGAAGCAACGATATTACCATTCTGTCACCGGTTTGCACATTCCAGAGTCCAACTGGTTTCTTTTTAAACGTTCCGTATAGTTATTTAATGCAACCAAGTACCTATTACCGGGCTACACTGAACGCGTACCGAGAGTGGTGGTGTAACGGATAGCGTTCTGGCCTCGCATTCGGGAGGACGGTGGTTCGAATCCCCGTCCGGGCATCCAGATTTGGGTTTTCCATGGTTTCCCAAATAACTCGAGGCAAATGCCGGGATGCTTCCTTTAAAATGCCGTGGCCGAATTCCTTCCCATTCCTTGCACCCATCCTTTCCCGTCTCTAAAGACCTCGCTGTTGAGAGATGTAAAGTAGTTAAAAAAAAACTGAACGCGTCCTATTACAAAGGACTGCGTCATCCAGGTCACACTAGAGGCATCGTTCCGACGTCCAGCGATGGTGGTGTAAATTTTCACAATTTCCGTCGCCTCAAAACTTCTTGTTGAATTTATTGAAACGAATATTTAAAAAAAAGTGCAGAAAAATTATTACCTGTACGTACGGACCAAAAAGAGTATAAAAACTATGATCACGGGGGAAATTAGATCCTACTTTCATTCCTACGACGACCAAATGACACTGATGCCGAATTGAGAAATGCGTACCAAAATGCATTTCACTTATTGGAGAGAAATGTACTAATATTTTGAAAGTGTTTCGCAACGTTTTGTCACTAAACAACAACCGCGTGACTTGGCACATTTTTACAAGAATTGTTTTTGTGGGATTTCTTAATCACGATGGGTTTCAAAGCAAAGGAACCAGAAATTAGGAAACGAATATTCGCTGTCATTTCAATGTCGATTGCCACCTAAACAGGACCAGTCACTGATAATTCAAGAATACTTTGATATAATAAAATCCTCAACCAACAGCCAAAGAGTATCCAGTGACAGCTTGAATGCTCTAGTTTCAGTATTCGGCGACTTGAAGTAAAATTCAAGATGCCTGCTCGTATGAGTAGAAACTAAAGTTAACGTTACAGTCCGATTTTCATGATTCACTTATTGTCACAGTCTTGTCTTGGCGGTGTGGACACTGTTTCATATTTTATTTGCGGTTCAAAGAATTTCATAAGAACAAGAGACATTTACTCCAACGATAAGGGCCATTTGGCCGATTGCTTAGAAATTCAGCGTGATCTGGATATTATTTTGGCATGATGCGCTGAGTGGCAACTTACGCTAAATTGTAAAAAAGTGCAAGACAATGAGCATAACTAACAAAAAGAATCCAATTGTTCAGAAATACGAGTTAAACAATTCAGTTATTGATATGGTCGATTCTATGAAATATTTGGGAGTAACAGTACAAAGGAACATGAAATGCAACATACACATTAATTCTTTAGTAGGTAGAGCAAATTCTAGGCTGCGATTCATAGGTCGAATCTTGAAAAATTGTAATGAACAAACAAAGGAGATAGCGTACAAATCTCTTGTGCGTCCACATTTGGACTATTGTTGTGCCGTTTGGGATCCGTTTCGTAAGGGGTTGATCGAAAGTATAGAGAAAGTACAGAGAAGAGCCGCTCGATTCGTGACCGCTTGCTACAGTACTTTTAAAAGCGTCACAGAACTGATTAGTAGACTAGGTTGGGAATGTCTTGGTAGATAGACGACACACGTTTCGTTTAAACTTATTGGTAAACATGCATACTCCCACTTTCACTTTTGAGTGTAGTGAAATACTTCTTCCACCAACCTATTTGAGTCGGAAGGACAGGAAAGATAAAATTAGAGAAATAAGGTGCCGGAATGATTCTTAAATGGATTCTTTTTTCCCTCGTACCATTAGGGATTGGAATGCACAGCAAAGAGATTAGCTTTGGTGCTGAGCACCCTCTGCCACCCACAATTTTGTGAATTGCAGAGTATATATGTAGATTTAGATGCAGACTGAACACCAATTTCTCTGTAATAAGAGGTAACAGACAGTTTTGCTTGTCCTCGTAAACAAAGCGAGGCTCAAAGAACAGTCTTTCGCTATATACACTATTGCAAGGCGCTGTAAAATAAATTTTAGCAAATTTTGTCAAATTCGTGTAGTGCGTCGCATTCGTTGACCAACAAATATATGGGTCACGCTTTCGATCAATTAGAGATGACTTTAAATAAAATCAATCTCGCTAGCAATCACGTTTTTTTCTTTGATCTCGCTAAAACAGTTCCAAAACGTGTCGCGAGCTTCGTGAGTTACAGTTGATTCTGTCTCGTTCCTTCTACTCCTTTTAACAGCCATTGAGTGTGATCTGCTACTGGTGGAACATTACTCGCAAGACATTTTTATAGATTTCGATAGAATCTTCTGACGAGCTTCAGCAAATTCCAATAGTTTGTCTTGAATCTTGGATCTAGGATGGTCGCTATCAAGTAGTTTGAATCTTCACTTAAGGAACCGAAACGACTTTTTAATTCAATTTTTAAAGAGGCTCTCATGTATGGTAAGTTATGGGTTCTTTGTGCTTTTTCATCGTTATTTAACGATTCTGATATAGTCAACTGCTTTTCTTTCAATTTCGAAGACGAACTTATCCCGGGGATGTCTAAAAGCAATATAGGCACGATAGTGGCTGTAGCTTTCCTCATTTCACGAAAATTTACTGGAAGTTTCATTTTCATGTGGTTTGTCATGGCAGAGGTATCTGGCCGAAGACAAAAAAAAAATACGTCATTGTGTTTTCTTTAAGTCCACAAAGAGAAAAAGGAACAGATTCAAACTTCGCCTCAAAACGTGCCCTGCGAAAAGTAATTCAAAATATATCAATATATCAAATATAAAAATATATTAAAATATTCCCAAATAGGCGATCCATTCTTTACTGACAACATTTTTATTTTTCATAACCGCAAATAACAACGTTCAGCCGGATATTCGGCTGTCGAATATCCGGCTTACAGTATGGCCGGATAACCGGTATCCGGCCAAACAACTATCCGCTTTATCTCTATTGAACAGCGTTTATCAAAACAAAATTGTAGTGAGCAAAGTTCGGCCCTCGCCGTAGATGTTTAGAGAAAACGTCAGTGATGAGATCGCAAGAACTGGTTTGCATTATTAGGTGACGAAATTCTGAACCAGTAAAAATTGACTGGTTGAATGATGTGTTCTGACAACTCATTTCTTCCCCTTTTTTGTTAACTAAATATGTTGTTGTTAAATAACTCTCATAACCCTGACCTTGTAATGTTGCACATATTTCTATTGTAACATCTAGATACTATGGGCCATTTCCTCAATTGCGACAGAATTCATTTTTATGAATAATTGTCACGCCAATGCAAATTGAATGTTGTTTATTTCCAGAACACATTTCACTTTATTCTCTGAAGCATCTTCAGCGGTTCTGTCTGTTGGGTGTTTATACGTGTAATTAATTTGTCCTATGTTACAATTTAAACTTGGAAATTATGGTGTAGATACGTATAAGCCGAAGAAGAGTTTGTTTATAAACACCGCCGTGAAAAACTTCGATCTTATATACGAACTAAAATTCTTTCTCTTAAACTATTCTTTTTCTAATACTATTTCTTTTCGCTTCAATTTGCTGTTAATAGGATTATAGATTCATTTTTAGTAAA
This sequence comes from Vandiemenella viatica, assembly GCA_031002005.1. Classification (NCBI taxonomy): domain Eukaryota; kingdom Metazoa; phylum Arthropoda; class Insecta; order Orthoptera; family Morabidae; genus Vandiemenella; species Vandiemenella viatica. The sequence continues at coordinate 218,314,545 of JARYHS010012519.1, read as the reverse complement.
ATTCACCGAAATAATAGTTTGTTTTTCTTCGAAGGATTAACAAGGAAAATACACAGAAAAGTGTGTATGACCCATATAAGGTTCACATTGATTTAGGCACCAGTTTTTTTAATTTTTTTATATTTTTTTCGTTAATGCTATTGTGGTGTATTATTATTATTTTTCAGATGCTGTAGTTTCGTGTTGGGCACTTTATAAGCATAACAATTCCTCACCCTTCTCTTCATGGTCTCGTAATATGAAATAACTAATTTACTATGAATATCAAAGCACAAAAACAACACTACAAAAGTAAACATTAAGGATACTGTGGGCATTTCTTCATTATTTTGATAGATGTCAAATAAAAAATTCACGAAATAGCTCCAAAAAATATTTTTTTTTTTTTTTTTTTGATCGGTGTAATCGATTTTTTTTTTTTCAGAATATCTTAGCAATAACTCTTTCAAAGGTCACGTAAGCTGATAGAAAGCGTAGACTATTAAGATTAGGTAGTAATAAATTCCGTAACTTGTTATCGACCCGGGTCAGGTGGAATCCGACCTTTTAATTTCTCGTGTGTTGTACGGTTGTGATTGGCTGGTAGGAGGTAACGAAGAGGGAATTGAAGTGTTTATAAGGAGCTGAGCACTTCGGGGTCCACACCAGAAGGAACTACGACAGCAACCATGAGGGACTGCTTCTCACTGCTTCTGCTGCTCACGCTGGTAGCCTGCCTGGGGCAGGTGAGTGACTGGAAAAGATTTTACTCGAAATATTAATAAGCATTTTCCACTCTTTTAGTTTTTTGAAAACAAAATATTTTATTTCCTACAGAACAGTACTATTGCAGAACTTAAAACCTAGAAATTTTAGTTTGGATATAATATGTCTCTTCAACTCAGTTAGAAACGAATAATGCTGAAGGAATAATGTTCTCATGAAAATTGATTTAATTTTACTAGTTAATGTGTAATTCTAAAATTCATTTCCCATTATAACTCTCCATTTGGAAACATATTGAATTGTTGTTTTTTTTTTCAATTTCATACTGCACCATTGCTGTTATATATATTATTATTATTTTCTTATGTCCCCATATATATATATATATATATATATATATATTGTTATCGGTCTATGGTCTGGCTTGATGCAATCCTCCATACCTATCAATCTTGCGCTAACCTCTTCATCTCAACATACCCCTTACACCCTAATCCTCAATTATCATTCCTCCATAGTTCTTACCTTCGATTGTTCTCTCCAGTAACAAATTAATCAATCCTGCACGTCTCAAAATATGACCTAGCATCCTGTCTCCTCTTTCTGTAAGCGTCTTCCACAAAATTCTTTTCTCTCCCATCATTTCCAAAACTCGTTTATTTCGGACTTTATCTTTCGACCTAATTTTCAGCATCCTTCTACAGGATTCCAAAGGCCTTTCTTCAATGCTGTGCTCCACACACAGTATATTGCCAAGTTACTTCTAAGTCCTAGATCAATATTTGAAACTAAAAGTTTCCTCTTTATCATGAAGGTTCTTTTTGCTATCACCATTAAGCTTCTCTCGTCCTTGTTTTGTCATCTGTTCTGTCACCTCATAGCGGTAGTCCACTGCTTAGAAGACCGTATGCAACGATCACTTTTGGGTGCGCAGACTTCCGCGGTGGTTGTCGATGTAATCTTGGTTGTCCGGGTTGAACCACGTCAATTTATTGAAACCTAACGTTTCAGACATCATTTTGTGGCCTTCTTCAGAGGAAGACCACAAAACGATGGCAGAAAGGTTAAGTTTCGATAAATTGATGCGGTTCAACGCGGACAACCAAGATTACAACGATCATCTTTACTTACTTACACCAGCTTCATATAAATACACACTCCAAACCGACCGTCACTTCAAATACTATAATCTATTGTTACCTCTGGTTTCTTCCAGTAGTTAGAGCACATTTTGCGTAGTTTATTTTATTGCTGACGATGTGTAGGCTCTCGTTTAGATCAACAGATTTTCCCCCTTTTTGCTCAGTATTAATCACACCGCCGTTCATTTGAATACACATTTATTTTACCACCTGACATTCATTATACTGTTCTCAACATATCTTTATATACAACTTTTCTTCGCCGCAATCTTTCTCACATCCGTCCTTTTGATATAATTGCGGTAGAGCGCACGCTCCGGTGGCAACATCACTCCACACCCATCTTTCTCCTTTCCTCTTCCCACCTTCTTTTGCCCTCCATTAATTTAAACTTTAAATTCTTTCAGTGTTTTTGGTAGATTATTCATCATTTATCTTGGTAATTTATTCCAATCCCTTACACCCTTCCCTACAAAAGACCATTATGCCTGAAATTAAGTGCCCTTCTGCTCGTCTCTCGCCTCTTCCATCCATTCTCTTCTTCTGTTTAATAATTACTCCTTTGCTCGCTATCAGTTCTCTACGCCTTGTCTGCAAAGGATCATCCAGTCTCCAGTCCCTCCTCCCCCCTGCACGAAGCACGTAGTGTTTTTCCCTTTTGATTCCAGAAGACATTTTGTACTGTTTTCTCTTGTCAGACTGTTGTAAATTACATACGGAGATATTTAAATGAAGGAAATAAATACTCACATGTCGTTGTGTGTTCTGTACCTCATTTTAGCTGTGAAAAATAATATGAATAGAAAACTACCCCCTCCCTTCCACGTAGCGCAGAGTAGCCTTCTAGCCACCCCCTCCTCCCTTTTTAGACCAAGCCACGAAGTTTATGAACGCTCCCTTAGCGGTAATGCGATCATAGCCCGTGCGAAAATTTTGCGAATAAAATATTTATTTTGGAATTGTATAGCAAAACAAAAAAAAATCCAAAAAGCTACTTACTGCACAAAAAACACACTGTATGTTGATATCTCTGTGACATGTGCTGCTTCCATCTAGCGCATTGACCCCGAACTGTCTCATTCACGTCATCTTGATATTTAATACTTTTTCCCTGTAAGGGCAGAATCCTGAAAAATTCTTTTCTTAATTTGTAATGTTACCAAAGCAAACCTTTAAAATTATATCCCATTTATCGAAATAGGTTAAATATAAAGGGAGATAAAACACTCGTGATAAGTAAAAACAACACATTTCTGAAATTATGATACTTTTGCTCTTTATGAGTTGAATTCCAAAAATTTCCTTTCTTAAAACATAATCTTACAAAAGCGGAGATCTTATTTTTAAAATGATACCTCATTTATCGATTTCTTTTAAGCTGAAAGGATATAAATGACTCGTAGCAAAAAACAAAACAAAAATAACCTTTTCCAACCAATATAAATGATTTATGTATCATGTGATGCAATAATAATATTTAATTAAATTGCAGTGGAGCGCACGCTCCAGTGGCAATTTCCTACACACACATCTCCCCCTTTCCTGCACCCACAAACAAATTTTAACTTTAAACTCTTTCAACGTTTTTTCCAAATTATTCATGATTTTTCTTAGTAACTTATAATCCCTCACACCCTTACCGTTGTGCCTGCAATCGAGTGCCAGCTTGTGGTCATGGTCATCTTTTCCATTCCATGCATTACTTTTAATTCTTACACCAATATCTTTCCATGCCTCATCACCAGTTTACGCCCTGTACACTCCCATGGCCCTCTCCACCCTCCTCCTATCTTGCAATTAATACCATTCCAGCTCTTTTATCATATCTGTTACTGATTGCATTCTGCGATAAGTCTTCAACAAGCAATCCTAAGCCCACCTTATAATCATATTTAACCTTTAGTTTTTTATTTGTGTATCTAATAAGCTGACTCTTCATTGCATTTATCTTCATTCCATGTTTACCAACCCAACTAGATATCCTGTCCAGATCACCCTGCAACTGTTTACAATCCTCTACCGTTGTGATCCTATTATATAGTAGTAAATCTAATTTCAGATAGTAAAGAATCAGTACAATTATTCATTAGAATAACGAATAGCAATGGTCCCAATACGCTACCCTGCGGCACTCCCATTTTTGCTTCCACTTCTTTTGATATGCATTTCCTACCCTAACTTTCTGTTTTCTCTTCCTTTTAAAAAAAATTCTACCCAGCAAATCACTTTCTCATCCACTCCAATAGTTTTTAAATTATTTACTATCATTTTATGGCTCACTCTGTCAAAAGCCTTTGACAGATTTAGTGCTACACTATCAATTTGGCCTCCCTTGTCCATTTGATCTGAAATATCTTGCATATATCCCACCAACTGATATTCACATGAATATTCTTGCCTATTGCCATGTTACCTACTTGATCTCAATTACAACCTGTGTCATATTTATTATTGTTGTTACATATGTTTCAGTGTATTTTATTAATAACATGTACATGTTGCAAATGCATTTGATTAATTAATTCGCAGTATTTCATTCTGTTTTGTAGATTGATGCGACTGAAGGCCCAATGTCAGTTACTGCCACCACAATTGGGAACAGATTGGTGAGTCGGATATGTGGAAACATTGTAACTTTTCACGAGGTTCAAATATTACCTTAGAATTACTGCGATTTATTCCTGGTAAAAAATTTTTTCCGAAACTAAGTTTGTTGAAACATTGTTGAACGCGTAAGTTGTGATTTCTGTGTTGTAAACCCAAGAATGTTGGCGAACTGCTTTCGATGATTCCATCCACTTCCTGCACCCGGTTCCAACAGCAGGGATGAGAAGAATAAAGAAGTTGCTAAGAAGAAAACACAAAAGAGTTAAGAGACGAAAGATAGCAGGTAACTATACGAGAAATAATAGCAGCAAATCTAAAGATGGATGTATCAACAATATTATCGGAGCAAGGCGACCACCGAATGGTGCATCAAGAAATTTCTCTTCGTATTTTAAACAACTGGGTGGGAAAAAAAAATTTCAGTCAATTGTAGAAGTTGCAGAGGATTTGAAAATGTGAAGAATATTAAGTAATTGGTTTATTTATTATTATTATTTTGCTTCTGGCTATACGCCTCGTCGACGTCGATGTCATTAGAGGCGGGAAAGCACTAGGGGAGGAATTTCGAGATGGCCTTTTGAAGGAACCATCCCGACATTCACCCGGTGTGATTTTGGGGAGCCTTGTAAAACCCAAATCTGGATGGCTGGTCGGGATTCGAACCCGCATCCTCCCAATTGCGAGGTCACAGCATTACCGCTCACCCACCACGCTCGGTTCAACTACTACCACTATTACTATTACTCCGCGAATCACTAAAAGTGTGTGGCGGAGGGTGCATTGCACCTATCCGGGAAGGTAATGGTTTGGAAGGGATATACGAGATATGGCAGGTGGCGCCCATGGGCTATTGTGAGGAACCGTCCCAGCATTCGCCAGGAGCGACCAGGGGAAACCATGGAAAAACCAGATCAGTACTTTATCGAAAGCTACTTCTGCCGGATTTTATGTTTCCTCGCCCGGTAAATCCTTTCTATTCCACTCCCTAATCGCTCGTGGAAAAAATGAGTACAGAAAAGAATCGGTTCTGGCCCTCATTTCTCTTATCTTATTTTCGCGGTCATTCCGAGATATGAATGTTGCTGGTAGCAATATTTGTTTACTGTCAATCCGAAATACGTCAATCGAGAATTTTTCAATTAGCTTCTGTCGAGAGCAACGCCTTCGGTACTCCAGGTCTTCCCAACCTAACTCCTTCAACATCGCACTTACGCTTTCCCTCCAACTATATATACCTGTCACGAATCGGGCGGCTCTTCTTTGGACCTTCTCTAATGCCTCCATTAATCTCTTTTGACGGGGACCCCATACAGAGCAACAATATTCTAAGTGAGGCCACACTAGTGACTTTTATGAAATCGATTTAACTTCCGGAGTGCATTCTTTTAAATTACGACCTAGAAATCGAAGCATACCGAATTACCTTATCGATATGCTCATTCCACGACAAATTATTACGAATTGTTACCTCTAGGTTTAACTGACTTAGTAAGACTATTAGATGAGAGAGGGTAAATCAGAGGAGGAATTACTCCTTATAAATAGAAATGAACAAAGTACAAAATTTGAAACAGGTCATGAGGTAGTTATGATGGAACAAGGAAAGTTAAAAAAACAGATGTCTTAAAGGTAGCGGATTATGGCAGAGAACCATATCTCGAAATATAATTTAGTTTGAAATTTGGGTTGATATCAAAGTCGATGACTTCCACTAATCGATCATGGATAAAATATTACTAATTTACATTGAGTCTGGAGTCTCGCTTCTAGTCAGAGGAATGGAAAAGAGCCATAGTAGAACCAGTCCATAAAGGGATAGACGACTAATAGCGCTTATAGTAGTTTTTTTATTTTTTTTTTTTTGCTTATGGCTTTACGCCTTGTCGACGTCGAGGTCATTAGAGGCGGGAATGGACTGGGTACAAGGAACGGGAAGGATTTCGGCCATGGTCTATTGAAGGAAGCATTCCGGCATTCACCTGGAGCGCTTGTAGTGATTTCCACTCTACATCGAAATAAATTTTCGAAAAGCTGGACCTTAGCTATCTGGCCTCGCATTCGTGAGGACGGCGGTTCGAATCCCCGTCCGGGCATCCATATTTGGGTTTTCCATTGTTTCCCAAATCACTCCAGGCAAATGCCGGGATGCTGATTGCGTTCCGGAAAGTGACCTTGGGCCGAGTAGCCCTCAGTGAATGAACGCAGCGTGCCGCTAGGGTGACGTGGTGGGGATGGTACAGTGGATTGCGAGCTATGTGGTGGACGCGTGGCCAGCCTGCAGGAAGAGATGCGCGGCGACTAACGCCGGTGCGGTGTGTGGTGGCTCTAGTGCTGTGACTAGGGTGACGTGGTGGGGATGGCGCAGTGGATTGCGAGCTGTGTGGTGGACGCGTGGCCAGCCTGCAGAAAGAGATGTGCTGCGACTAACACCGGTGCGGTGAGTGGTGGCTCTTGTCGTTATCCCAGTGGACGTGGGTCTCCGACGACAAGCAGAAATAGAACTGTCGCGTCGGACGACTGCGGGCAGCAGACTCGGCGCCTCTTACTAAATGGTAACACCACCGACATGGCGATCACCACAAATCACTATCGTATTGATCAACCCAGTGTCGCCCCGGAGACAATCTAATGGCCCTGCTGAGATTAATCAATGAACATATGGAAAACCCTGAGAACTGATGTAAAATTAACCCATTATTTGATTTAAAGATGTTTTTTTAATTGTGTAATGCCATTTTGAATAACTTTTAATGAAGAATAATTTTAAAATAAACGTATATTAATGTCAAAGGTAGGTACAAGGGTGTTGTTAATGTGCAAAACAACATCCTGATTCCTCATATCAGCAATTTCAATCTTTAATAATATTGTTAATGATAATTTACGCAGATAAAAGGTAATTATTCTTAACAAGGGGTGTACGCATCAATATATATCCGACTTTGAAACCAAAATAGAGAAATATAAAAAGAAAATTCGAATGTGTCTTAATTTTAATTATTAGCAGACAAGATTTAGTTGCGTAGCCACTGGTTTATGTGGTCTGAATCAGTGATTTGAATTTTTATGTTATTAATTCCCCTGTGGTTCTTGCTTGTTGAAATAGTTGGCCAGTTTGCAGAGACAACGTTTTTGTCGTTCACTTCAAGTTTTTTGTTGCAGAGTAAGATGAAGGCAAAGGGCCTGTCATACGAAACTTGCGGCAAACCGGAGGATCCGGCTAGAATTAACGAACTGAAAATCGAGCATGACAGCAATGGTGACGTTCTCTTCACTGTATCGTTTACGCTCGACGTCGACATTGTTTCTCCGACAAAGGCAAGTACCATCTCTGAATTTTAATCTGCTAACTGATGATGAACGCTACTATTGCCACCGAAACGACGTCAATACTGTTAAAGTTGACCTCTGCCCTGACCTTAATAATTTGTCATATGTGTGGCTGAAAGGTTTCTTGGGAACTAAGCTTAAAATCATTTGGCTGCTTTATAAAGTGACTTGGCTTATTTAAGGATTTCTTCAGAGGTAGAAAACAAATAATTAGAGTAGCCAGTGCATTATGAAAAGAGGTGAGCATGAGACGTACAATAACCCAGGGATTCATATCGGGACCATCATTCTAAGGAAATATTCCGTTAACTTACAATCAGAATTTAGGTTGACTGAAGATGACATTACTTTACAATATAGAATTAATGGGATAGATAGGATTATGAATACAAGTTAGACAGGGATTTGGACAGTTCTTTATTTTTTTTTTAAAATGCTTAACGTCTCTAAATAGCGAAGTCTTTAGAAACGGGAAAGGATGGGGGAGGGGGCAAGGAATGGGAAGGAATTCGGCCATGGCCTTTTGAAGGAAGCATCCCGGCATTTGCCTGGAGAGATTTGGGGAAACCATGGAAAACCAAAATCTGGATGCCCGGACGGGGATTCGAACCTAGTCCTCCCGAATGCGAGGCCAGAACGCTAACCGTTACACCACCACGCTCGGTGACAGTTTTCTGTTTGGATTATTGCGAGATACAGCTGTAAAACAACTACGGGTCTAATCTGGACAGTTATCTCTTTGGTAGGTCCACATCGGAAGAAGATAAATGCCAAAAAGTCAGCTTATTAAATACACTGATACAAAAATAAATGCTCTGTATGATTACAGGGTGAATGTCGAACTGTTTGTTGAAGACGTAAAGTGTAAATTTTTTGACGTAACATTTGATAATAAACTCAACAGGACAGGACACACCGAGCTGGGAGTATGGAACAGATGCAACACTAGAGAGGTGAATGGCGATCCAAGGCGTGGGTAAGGCGCTCAGCTATGCGAAAAAATCTGGGCGCAACGGAAATTTGAGTTTTTCCTATTAAGTTTGACGTCAGTAACTTTACAAAATGTACGGTAAGAAAGCTGATGGAGAATTTTTATTTCCATGTTTTCTTACATAGTTGGTTACGTCATAATCATCGATGAGTCTAAGATTACCTGGGGTTGACTGTCTCTTGGCATACCACATCAACACGTTCTTAAAACTGTAGCCGATATTTCACTCAATCCTCCAAAAGAAAAATGGGAGTTCGTCTCATTGATATTAAGATGGCTTCAAGACACGTGTTATAACCACAAGCGTAAGTAATACACTGAACTCTGCCTGTTAAAACGGCCGACTATACGTTATCTTGTTAGCAGCAATGTCGTTAGACATTTATTATATAGCCTACAACATTTAAAACATGCAAGGAATCAACTTTAAAACTACTTCTCTTGCTCTATTAGTAATTCCACCATTCCATGTGCAGTCCACGGTTAAGCCAATTTTGCAAGATCATCCTTTTATTTAAACTAGCTGGTACCCACGACTTCGTTCGTGATTGTAAAGAATTCATATTGACAGCTATAGACATCTAACCACCCTAGTGCACGATGGGAGACTCGATACTATTACCACACACAAGTACCAGTCTTCTGCGCTATGTAGTTCCGGCAGCAAGGTAAAATTTACGGATACACACAAGTCGTTGGATGAAACACGAAAATATTCATAATCGACCAATTTCAAACACCATATCTCACACACTCCCACAGTTACCGAATTTCGGCCAACGTTGTGATCGATGGGAGACTCTGTGTTACTACCACACACAAACGCCAGTGATCTGCGATGGATAGTTTTCACTTAAAAGTGATACAACGTGACACATGCGTCTTTGGCAGAAATATGAAATTGCCGCAGGTCGACCATTTTCATCCCCCATATTTTCCACACCCCCATACCTACAGACACCTAACAACCATAGTGCACGACAACAGACACGATTCTACTACCACACATAAACACCAATGCTCTATGCTATGTAGTGGTGGTAGAAAAGTGAAATCTGCGGAGACACATGCCTTTCGTCGAAATACGAAAATATCCTTGGTCGGCCACTTACAACCACCATATCTACCACAGTACCACAGTTTCTGAAATTCGGCCGCTGTTGTGATCGAAAGGTGACTCTGTGCTACTACTACACACAAACGCCAGTTATCTGTGATCTGTAGTTTTCGCTGAAAAGTGATACACCATGACACTTTTGTCTTTGGCAGAAGTATGAAATTGCCACAGCTCGACCACTTTCAACCCCCATATCTCCCACATCCCCATAGATACCGACATCTAACAACCATAGTGCACGACAGGAAAGACGATTCTACTACCACACACAAACACCAAAAGTCTATGTTATGTAGTTGTGGCAGGAAAGAGAAGTATACGGAGATACGAATTTTTGGTCGAAATATGAAAACGCTCTGCACTGACCAACTTTAATCATTATATCTCCCACATCCCCACAGCTATCGGCATTCGGCCAACGTTGTGCACGACAGGAAACTCCATGCTACTTCCACCCACAAACATCAGTGATCTGTGCTAGGTAGTGGTGGCTGAAAAGTGAAATATAGGAAAAAAACACGTCTATTTTTATATATATATAACATTTAATAGCACGTTAAGCATTTTGGACTAAAACCAAATTGACGGTTGAAAGCTGCCTTGCTGTTAATAATTAATCTGTTTCACAATAAACAATTCTTTTCCCGTTTTTTTAAACTTTAGAACATGTATTTCCAACTCTTCATTTAACTATTTATAAATCCATTCGTTTACTCGTTTAATTACAAAGTCTCTAGTCCGCACACACAAGTTAACACTTTTTTCTCTTTAACAACTAAATACAAAATATCTCAGATAATGTCAGCGATAATCATTACGTAGCTGCTCATCTTACAGGCTAGCCAACCCAAATTAATTTACGCATTTACGCTGAAGCCGTTTCACCATATTATTTGTTCTTCATTATTATTGTTGTTGTTACCTAACAATCAGAACTGCTGATCCATGAATAAATCGATGATTCTGTTGTATTATTTTCCTTTGACATTCATTAATCACGACGGTTTTCTAAACAAACGTTCAAGTAATTAATAATTATGAAACGCCACATGTGCAGTCATTTTAATGTCGAATGCCTTCTACACTGGACTGAAACTTTCCCGAAAAGTCTCTAATCCTTTCAAAAGGTTTTGATAGTAAAATTATATTATACCAACAGCCAAGGAACAACTTACGACAATTGGACACAGAAAAATATGACTGATGGTTTGCGTAAAAGATACAGGGCGTTCGCCGGGAAACGCAACCCACTGTTAGCGCTACAAGGAAGAAACTGCTCCCGGCGAGCGAGCGGTCAGTTTCCGGCATTGTTCGACCGTCGGCCGCGGACTATTTCATAATAATTACGCTTCATAAACTTCATAAACTTGTGTGCTAAGCATTTAAATGTGACGTAATTCATTAGCTTAAGTTATAAAACATGCTGGAAGTGTTGACCCTCTTGTGTAATGCACATTTCACATCTTCTGAACATATTTCGAGACACACGCTGCCCTAACTGACTTAATGATTTTTTGGGTGACTGTTCTAGTCGAAAAGCGATATCGTTAATTTTCTCCTCTGTGAGAATACGGTTGACCGACAGTCTCTTTTTGTTAAAAAAATGAACCCGTTTCTCTTACTTTTTTAACCAGACGCAGAATTGTTGATTTAGCTGGCAGTAAAGCGCCAGGAAATTCGCGACGAAATTTACTGCGACACTTTTTAAACGACTTCTTCTTCACATATGTATCGTAGAGAAATATTCTTTGTTGCAAACTGTAACGTACCATAATTTTACTCACACTCAAACACGGTACAGATTAATAAGAGTATGAAGCCCCAAACCAGCCAAACCGCAAAGAAACGTTTATTCACAACACTGATTAATAAGAGACTGAAGTCACAAACTATCTACAATGCAAAGAAACCGTTCTTAACAATGTAAGGGTCACTGCAATGCACTGTTGGGGCAGCGGAGGTGTTAAACAGTGCGGTGATTCACGGTACCGTGTGGCGGAAACTGCTGGCTCCACTGACCGAGCAAGTTGCCGACGGCAACAGACTGGGAGGGTAGCGTTTTCCGGCGAACGCCCTGTATTTTATAAAATTTCCGATATTTCTAAATTTTGTCGAAACACAAACAAACTAAAATTAATTATTCATTAAGATAATATGAAGAGCTGAGTTTTACTCAGTTTAGTTGTCACGTAGGCGCGGTAGACTCATGGAGGAAGGAATGGGTAGACTGTGTGCAAATTTGTTTGTTGTTCAAAGAATTCGATAAAGAAATTGCATCAATAATAAGAGCAAGAGACAAACAGGGAGAACTATTCCATAATGATCGCTGATCGTCTCTAAGGATACGCAACAGATAATTTTTAAATTATGGTTTGTTTCTAGCCGCGTTAGAATTGCATCATCGGGCGACTTTTCGGAAGCTACTACTGTTTGCATCGTAGTTATTTTACAGTTTGTTGTGTTTATTTTTTTGATCGCTCCATAGATTAAATTTCGTGATAACACCAAAACTTTTTCTCTACTATTTTTACTGTTTGTGAATTTTACTTTTTTTTTTTTTTTTAAATCGTGTTTTTCAGTGCCTCTTCCTCCATAGCTTTGTTCGTGTCGCAATGTAACCTTTATTCTCAATGTCGGAAATAACTTAAAGATTTCATTTTCAGGCAACCGTCGACATTTGGAATGTTAGTGAAGAGCCCCCTGAGAAGTATCCATGTGTGAACACAATGATAGGAAAAATAGGCTCGTGCACATATCCTAACAAATGCGATGACTTCGAGAAGAGGCTTAAATGTGTGCCTGGACTTCCTTGTGGATGTCCAATTGCAAAGGTAATTAAATTTTATTCATATAAAAAAATATATTAATGAAGTCACAACCTTTTCAACGTTTATTATTTTTTAGGGCACCTACGGTGTGACCAATTTGAAGTTTCCATCCTTAGAACTTCAGCTACCAGTTAAACCAACATCTGAAAGGGACATCAAAGTTAAAATGTTACTAGAAGACGGAGCTGGAAAGAGACTTTCATGCTACAATATAAGTCTTACCCTCGTGTGGGAATAAAGGTATTTAATATCAGCAATCAAAAGATCTAATGAGATAATTGACAATTACCAATGAAAACAGGTTTCATGAACTTGTAACTTCGTATGTATTTAATCAACTATCGATTTTACTTAAAAGAAATGTTTCAATAAACTTTCTGCATTACTAGATTGAAAGAGTTTTTATTTTCACCACTGAGTTTTACATTTCTTTGCGTATTAACTACTCGAACAATCCTCTACAATACTTTATAATATGATCTGTTATCTTAAGCTTTTCACATTGCACCCCTATTTCGATGTTGACCCTTTCCCCTTCAGTTCTAACAAACAAAAGGTAAATATGTTTGCATAATATTCGATAATAAACTCAACTGGGCAGGACACATTGGACAGGTACCAGGAAAAGGTTTAAAAATCCTACACTTGTTGGAGAGAGTGATGAGGGGATGTACGAGAGAAGTAAAGGAATTGGGTTACAAAACTTTGGTCAGACCATTGCTTGAATATGGTAATGTAGTATGGGACCCATATTTTGAGTATCAAATACAGGAGTTGGAGAGGGTGCAAAGAAAGGTGCTTGATTTGTCTCTGTACCACAGAAAACAATCAGTAACCGATAAGGTAAAGGAGATGGAATAGGATTCACTGGTAGGCAGAAGGAGGATGAAGAGAGTCTTGGGAGTATACAAGGCAAATATTGGTGATGAGACGTGGAAAGATAGAGGTATAAGAATTGGGAGTAGTGCATGGACTGGAAAAGATTACCACAAGCTGGCACTCGATTTGGGTCACGAATCCTTTTTTTTATTATTATTATTTGACAATCCTTTCTATTTCATAGAACAATTTTATCAATGGTATCTACAAAATAATTGCAGTGTCTTGTTTAAATGTATTTGATATAATTAATGTACACACTTTGACAATAAATGTGGCCACCGCTGAAAACTTCTATTACTCTTATTTTGCAAAATATGACATCAATGTCATCCCAGGAAATAGTAATGCAATATGTACTGGCAAGCCAGTATTGCGTTACTGTTTCTTAGGATGACATTGACGTCAGATTGTTCAAAATAAGAGTGATAGAATTTTTCAGCGGCGGCCAAATTTATTGTCAAAGTGTGTACATATTATTCTGTGATAGTGCCCTTCTGTTATATACGTCTATTTCATTATGAAGCTGTTTTGCTCTAACATATCACCCAAGTCTCTGTCTTCTTTTCTTTTTGGGGTCTATAGACAGTGAATGTATTGTATAACGAAAATTTCCACGATTTGTAATGTAAAGGTTAATCATCTGGAACCAAAGTCAGCAACAAAATTTCAACGTACTGTCTTCACAGAATAAATCGTACAAATTTTTTAGTAGGAGGAGGTTATACCTGATATTTCTATGTTATAAACAAACTCTAGTTTAGTCTTATCTGCGCAGCTGGGAGATTAATTGAATTCGCGACGAAATGTCCTCGTATAAATGGTACGAGTATTTTCGCCAGTGTTACAAGGCCTTTATAGCTGGCAAAGTAGGCCTACCCTAAAGTCACTATCAAACACACCTAGTGTGTAATGAATGAAAACTTCAACGAAGAATTGACGACCGTTAGTATTTCCTACGACCAATTGTCCAAATTAAAAAGTAGACTGGTGAAAACATTGTACACATGACGCACTGGATATATATATATCAATTTTTTTCTATTTACTTACAAAATTTAACAAATGCTTAATTCGTGTCTTCTTTGTGCAATTTATTTAAAGGAAATAACATAATTAGACCAAAAATATTTTACCGACTACAAAATTACCATTGTTACCAAAGAATATTGTGAAAATCTAAATCAATCTTGTATATATTATTAAATGAAGACAATTTTAGTTAAAAGTCCCAATTAAGTTCATCTTTTTTCAATGCATAAAAATTTAAATAAATATTTTTCAAAACAAATACAGCGTGAAATCAGGAATCAATGGCACAATCTGTAAGGCTAACCAAGAGTGGTGGGTGAGCGGTAACGCTCTGGTCTCAGGAGGACGCGCGTTCGAATCCACGTCCGGGCATCCAGATTTCAGTTTTTCATTGATTCCCGAAACCACTTAAGGGGAATGCCAGGATGGTACCTTAAAAAGGCGGTGGCCGAATTCCTTGCTGTTCCTCCGCTCCAGCCGTTTCCCGGATCTAATTGTCGCGTGTTGACCGAGCGAAAGTCGAACTTACCCACTGTGGGTCCGTCCCAGCGTCTACTTACTGCCAACTGAGGTACTTCCGGTTTCCAGCCGGCATCTGTAAGTTCCTAGCTGGGAAAAATACATGCACAGAGACTTAACTGGTCTAAAATCGGGACGTAGGTGCTCCTTGAATAATGTAAAGAATTGCGGTTACTTGATTTATTGTGAAAGCGGCCGTGTGGTACAGTTACAAGTTGCTGGTACATGAAATCGGTGTTTCCCGATATCGGAATAATGGACCATAGGATCCGATGTTGAGACAGAGTGTCTCGCAAGCCAGCAGAGGGAGGATTATTGGGAAAATGCCCAAAATGGCTGATTATACCGTAACAGGTTCTCACTATTAAAGATCACATCGCGGACTGGGGCGAATCGTGCGCGCAAAGAGGCGCCCTCGATTCCGGAAGGTGGGGAAAGCCTTCCTCTCATTGGCTGTTTGTCACTATGAACACGCGTGTGGTTCACGTGCTCATAGTGTGTAAGCCCCGTGTACTAGCCGTGTTGGCTGAGTTTCCCACAGTACGGACCGCAAGATCAGCGGCCTTGAGCCTGGTGTCGTATATGAGCGGTGTAATCTGCACACTACTGCGTTGGCTTGGAAGCACTCCGCCTTCATTATTATTAAACGCTATACTAACATCTATATAGAAATCAGCTACCGCGACATAATAACCTCGACGTCGACGAGGCGTAAAGCCGTAAGCAAAAACAAAAAATAATGAAAATAAATTGGCATCCATCGGGGACTGACGACAAAGCGGAAACTTAAAACTAAACACTTCGTACTTATAGCTACAGATATACTGTTAACATTGCCGTGTCGGTGACGCGAAATCAAAAGATTTTACCCATCCAAAAATCGACCAACACGCCTCAAGAAGTTTTCACTTCAAAAACGTATCTCTGATTGTGGATTCGATCCGGTAATCTTCCATTCTACGGTGCAGCACTTTTCCACATCACCTGTAGGTACCGCCAATGGCTGCGAAGTTATAAGATCTAATTAGTACGATTAATGTCAGATATATTACCAAACATAATATGTAGTCAAAATGGTCAAAACGATATTACCGGTACAATATATAATCTTCCACGAGGACATATGACGTGTGGTAGTAAGATATATATCTCTCACAAGTCAAGTATATACAATTTGTATATATGCGGTGCTGAATTGGGCCTGGACCAGGAATAAAACTGATATTACATGGATAGCAAAAGTTTCTGTGGGATTTCTAATTTGTTTTTAATTTTATTGGTTCTATACTTCCGTCGTCATTAATTCAGTACAAGTTACTACTGTATTGCTATGTGAACTGCAAATGAAATATGTAGAACATTACAAAACTATGGCCAATGGCATTATGTAATAACAATTACGTATAATTAAGTAACTGTAAAAAAAAAATGAACTGCCAGATTGCGATCAAACTGTCATTTTTGAAGGGCTCGAAGCGAGTTTACATATATTTTTACAGCTTCAACTAGAACTTGAAAAATGTTGAATCACATTTTATAGAAGGATTTTGATGTTTAATACTATATAACTGTGTTCTTATATCTTCGCGGATTTGCCAAGGAACACTTTCAAAATTAGAAATTCTGTCGCTCGACATTTTGAGACCTTTTTTTTATCACAGCAGTGACGAATACAGTGAGACAAGCTGTTTAGTAAATTCCGCATCATATTCGCCATTTACTTTCGATTTTTCTTTGTAAAGTAATAATTTTTGAAGCACTCAACATATTAAAATTTAAGCAACAATGTTTAACTAGTCGATTGTGCTTGTAAGAATAAAAGCAATGTAGAGTAAACTCAACAGTGATGAGTCGATTACACAGTGAAGTATATGTATTAGTTACAAATAAATGTAAGTATAGCCATTATATGGCATAGTGTATTTTTCAAACTTTTCTTGTACATGTATTCGTATTCACCTAAAGGAGTTTTCACCCTAATTAACATAAAACAAATATAGCGGATTGGAATTATATAAAATTAAATGTTTATTTATAGTAGGTCCATGAGAAAACTGCTTACTTCAAGGTGATTTCCATCATTTCCACACGATAAATACCTTTCATCAACTGGGTATTTCTCTTCTGAATGCCGTAATTTAGTTTCACAAGCAATTGTCGAAATAAACATCCCAAAATAATTGAAAAACTTGGTGTCGTCGTTCCTCAACTATTCTGTTCTCCTTTGGTTTTATCTTTTCTTGTTTCTATGGCGACGGAACTGTCAGAATAACCATTTTAAAACCTAACTACGAAGTACTAAATTCTAATATCACAAAATGATACTCGAGTCATCAAAAGCAAGGTACTGACGCCCGACCACTTCACCTTTTGTTAGCTCTTCATAGCAACGGAAGTTTTACCGCTGAAATAGTTGCGGACATTCTACCGCTGAATGTGTAAACACCTCAAATTCTGTAGGCGGTATATGATTGATACTACCGAACACCAATTGAAGCTTCTACTGGCATTTCGTACAGGGTTGAATCAATATATGTACATACTACCAGTATCAATATATTTAAATACTGATCTAGGAATTAGAAAGGACTTTTTAAAACTCTACGTGTGGAGCACCGCACTTTTCGGTGGCGAAACATGGACTTTACCAATACCGGAAAAAGGAAAATTGAAGCATTTTAAATGCGGTGCTACAGAAGAATGCTGAAAATTAAGTGGACAGACAAAGTAAGAAATGAACGAGATTTGGAAATGATGGGTGAGGAAAGAAGTGTGTGGAAGAAGCTTACAGAAAGAAGAGACAGGCTGGTAGGTCATATTTTGAGACATGCTGGATTGGTTAATTTGCTGGTGGAGGGAACAGTCGAAGGTAAGAACAGTAGAGGAAGACAGAGATTAGAATATATGAAGCAGGTAATTGGGGACGTGTGTTGTAGGGGATATGTAGAGATGAAGAGGTTAGTACAAGATAGGAAGGGATGGATGATTGTATCAAGCCAGTCGAAAGACTGATGATAGTAAAAAAAAATACTATCAGTCTAATCATAACAGTACATACAACAGGTTTTAAATAAATATTTTTGAGGTTAAATAAACTTTAAACACGGCTTAGGTCAAAACGCTGAAATTACGGACAGTGCAAAGTAACTTCAGATGATGAAGCAAATTAATTGTTTGTTTTTATCGAACATGAAACTTGGAACAGGTTCAGAGTAATTTAAATAAACACAGAGGGTGAAAACCTTTCAGAAGCCGTATTTTTAATTATTATTATTATTATATGTTTTTATTTATTTTTTCATTTTTTATTTATTTTTATTATTATTATTATTATTATTTTTTGAGTTACTGTCGACAAATAGTTCGTTGTGGGCGTTTGATAAATGAGTAATTGAAGTACACGTAGTCACAACTCATTGCGGTAGTGGTGATGACGGGCGCTTCCGGAGATAGTCATCGACCCTCTAGTCCGACATGTCGTTCGGAACGCGTGAGACAAACTGAACCAGTCTGATTGTCAGCGTGTTTACGCAGGCTCCTTGAGTTCAGATAGTTTACCTCTCCATTAGTATTTCCATCGATGGTCTTCTAACACTTCTTGAAATCAGTAAATAAGTTGTAAGAGTAATTACTATTACCAGGACTGCAACAGCCCACTCCCCCAAATCTGCAAGACGCTTTCAGATGTCCGCAGACAGTGGTGTATTACAGAGAGCAGCTAATCTTAAACTATATCGGTGGCGGCGATGTTACCTAAACTTCAGCCTCCTATAATTCTGATTAGCACTCCAGCAATAGTAAAGGTTTCCTTAACTACTGACAAAAAAACCCAAGAAATAGATTATAAGAGACTAATACTTTATTTTAAATTACCCTTTCGTTCAATCAAGCCTCCGACTAATGGGTAAGTTTAAAGAAAAAAATTTGTCAGAAGATTCCCGCTACAACAAGATTCCAAAAAAAAAATTAACACCACATTTGAAATAACAGTAAAACCCGAAAATTTCTTAGCTGTAAGTTACGGAAGCTTTTCAAATCATTGTTCCCTTTAAATTTATTTCTACCTTCTTTCTAGTTCACCTCGACTTAACCTCGACACTAGGTCAGCCTATTGCGCACTTGACACATCAACTCAACTGACACAAAACTTCTCCGAACAAATCTAATTTTTCTGACCGTGAAGCGTAAACCAATTTAAATATTACAATCGCTTGGGTGAACCTTCTCTAGTTCGAGAGTTTGTATGGCCCTTCACAACACTTTAAACAGTCGCCGCCCTTTCAAACCAAAACACTGAATTTAATCTATGGTTTTGCAGACAATTATTCTGAGCCCTTTGCAAATCTTCTCCTACGACTCTTAACCAACACTTTGCCAAATAACTTACTCCCCATAAACGATGATCAGAATCCAATTACCAAACCACAAAAAAAAACCTAATAATATTTCACTCAACTTGAAGATTTCTTGCATAACTTTTCTTTTCATGTGGACAGAAACATATTAAGCGCCCGCTGTCGTTTGGCGATGGACTACCACGGTTCTCCTAGCTCACTCCTACATTCAATATGACGCTACCGCATCCGATGCCAGTAAACACTGATGGTGCAACTTTTCTCCCCTCGCGCTTCTACAATAGTTGCGCCACATTCTAAAAGGACCCAAAATGGCTCTAAACGCTCAGATAAAGCCCTAAATGAACCTCCGTAATGTTACAAAGTCCAGTTTTTCCCTCCTCCACCAGCTTTCCCCGGGACGCCATAGCGCAAACGATGGAACTTAGTCTCTGGCCGGATTCAGCAATCATGCTAGAAAACTGCGTTAACATCAGCGTTTGTTAAGGAGAAAGCCTCCGGCTGCATCTGGGAGACTTCGCAGTTTCACCAAGTGCTACGAAATTCTACTGTTACCTCAGTTCGTGACTTTCAGCCAGCTTCACGTATTTTGCACGCCTCACTGACGTTGCCTGATGACTTTCTTCCAACTCATGCTCACGAAGCCAGGATTAACCGCTTATCAGCACCCACAATTTACAATAGCCTACTGTCGATCATAAGTTCCCTTACCTAACCTACTGGATGTTATATTTCTCTCTGGGAGTTAAAAACGAAAGCTTTTTCACTCGAAACTCCACACGTTTCTATTATCCCTCAAGGACGGACAAAACTACATTGGAGGGTACTCGTGGTATGACACACAACTGAGACACTACAGGCTATATTAATACCACTTAGAGCTGAAATTAACTGCAAACAATTTGAAGAATTTAACATTACTTTGGAAATGATAAACAATTTCTAATTAGACATCGAGCGTGATGGTGTAACGTTCTGGCCTCGCATTCTGGAGGACGGTGGTTCGAATCCCCGTCCAGGTATGTAGATTTGGGTTTTCCATGGTTTCCCAAATCACTCCAGGCAAATGCCGGGATGCTTCCTTCAAAAGGCCATGGCCAAATTCCTTCCCATTCCTTGCCCCCCATCCTTTCCCATCTCTAAAGACCTCGCTGTTAAGAGACGTTAAGCAGTTTAAAACAAATCTAATTAGACGTCGAAATACGGTACTTGGAATAGCATATCATTTTTATGTCCTCTGATTAAAATGCAAGATATCAAAACCAATTTAGTACACTTACAAAGTCTGAAACACTAACAGCTAATTCACATAATAAACAGAGTTAAATGCCACACAGTTACAAACCAGTCTTAGGAAACCACAATACAATATTTTTTGTTTTTTGTTTGTTTGTTTGTTTGTGGATTCATGCCTCATCGACATCGAGGTCATCATAGACGGGAAAATAGTGGCGACTAGGAATGGGAAGGAATTCGACCATGGCCTTTTGAAGGAAGCATCCCGGAATTCGCCTGTAGTGATATGGGGAAACCGTAGAAAACCCAAAAACCTGCATGCTCGGAGGGGTATTCGAACCCGCATCCTCCCGAATACGCGGACAGAGCGTTACCGCTCACCCATCACGCTCGGCCACCAAATTAATAAACCATTTCCTTCATTATAAATAGATTTAATTAGTTGAAAGAAAGGTAAAACAAGGGATGGGCTTGAGCGATATTTGTTTTGGGGAGGGGGGGGCTTGAGTGGAATTTGGTTTGGGAGGGAGGGCTTGAGTGTATTTCGTTTGGGGATGGGGATGGGGCTTGAGCTGGGGAGGGATAGGCTTTATAATCATGCTACCATAAAAAAACAGAAGAACTAAAAAATAAAAAAAAATCTCGAAAATTACGATGTCAGGGTTGGACCTAGATACTTTGATACTTTGGGGGTGGCTTAAGCCCCCTAACCCCCCCCCCCCCCCCCTCTATCTGTTACTGCATTACAGTCTGATGTTTCTGATACTTCACTGAACTCAACAGAAACTCAGATACTAAATGCCGTATTGATGCTAAAGTAATACATAAATTTTATTTAAAGATATTAGTTGAGTACATAAACTCGTAATGCATAACTTGATAAAAAGTTACACATTTGAAAGCACGGACATCAACGGTTAGGTCCATTAGGTCATTCCATTTGCACCACATCCAAAGTAAAATTTCCTGTATAGCAGGCAACTCTCCTTCCAGCTTCCTGTTCTAGCAGAACCTTGTATTTGTAGAATCTGTCCGGCAAAGTGATTTCTGCTATTTCCGGGTTCGGTATTTTTATATTGCTTACACTGTACGCTCCCTAAAAAAAAAAAATCATTGCAAGGTTTATTTTTGAAAGGAAAAGATGTCCTTTTTGTAGAAATTACGTTTCCTTACCTTATGTACTGGACATTTACTCGCCGCCCCGGCAGGACACATGTCCCACTTGATCTGACAGACGTCAGGAAATGTGCAAGATCCAATCGTTTCACCGATACAAGGCATTTTTACAGGCCAAGGCTTAATGCTAAGAAACCACACATCTACAGTTGCCTGAAATAATAAGCTCAAGTTATTTCGCACAGTGAGAATAACAACAGCGTAAAGTGTGGGAGAAAAGGAAATGGATGAAAGTGAACTTTAAAACAAAAAATCACCAACGGAGAATATGCACTGTCGATACGAATAAATTGTTCGAAGGATATCTTGAAATTAAGTTCGCGGATCTATCGAAAAATAAACACGATAAACTGGGCAACATTATCATAAACGTGACGCCACAATTTGATGACGGATTCTTATATAACTCCACGAGACAAATCGAAAGTAAAGAACAACATTTTTTGATATCTCGTTTAGTCCTAGAGATGTAGAATGTCGAAAATCGGTTACGGGTATAGTTCCTTGTGTTTTGGTGACTTTTCTTCTGGTCCATCCCGTATTTTATCCGAATCCCAACCGCTAGGAACAAAACAGAAGACCTTTCCTGCATGTCCCTCTTGTAGTTCCTTGTGGATATGGAGAAAAAAAATTTCTGGTCCAGGCAGCATCTCAACCTCACTACCTTAATTTGGAGATACGATATCTCGAGAACTAAGCAAGATATCAAAAAACTTTAGTCTTTACTTTCGATTTATATCGTCAAGTTCCAAAGGAATCCATCATCAAATTTGGCTTTGGCGAAATTTCTCTTCTGGTCCAGACAGCATTTCGACCTTACCAACTCACTTTTGACACAGTTTATCTCGATAACTAAGCGAAATATCAAAAAGACAAGACAAGACTTTCGATTTGTCTCGTCGAGTTCCATAAGAATCTATCATCAAATTGCGGAGCTACGGTTCTCACAGAATCCCCTACACTGTAATTCAAACATTGTATGAATTTTTAAAAAATTCTTGTGTTTGAATTTCAAGCACAGGTCCAAAGACAGGATTGTTACTTAACTCAAACGAACACATATATGTTTGCTTGAGTTTAGTTATAGTCCCATTTCACACATGTACAGTACGTAATATATTATGTGCGAATGGACCCTAAGAGTTTGTCGAGTGTTTCCACCGTGCAGTTGGAACCAGAGATTGTCTCTCCCTGAAGCGACGGTGTTGCCATCTGTTGGCGATTCGTGTAACTTAAATGTTCTGTGATAATTGGGTATAGTATTATTATTATTATTATTGTTATTAAGTTAATAACAATGAAGCACACGCTCCGGTGGCAATTTATTTGGTAATATAATAACCCCTTTTAATTATCTTATATAATTTGAGTGTTAAATTCCTTCCCCATGTACGTTTGCGATTTACGAATTTTAATTTTAAATTCCTTCGGCGTTTTAGGTAAATTATTCATCACTTCACTTGGTAATTTGTTCCAATCCCCTACATCCTTACTCACGAAAGAAAATTTTCCCACTCCCTTATGCCTGATAGCGAGTGCCACCTTGTGGTCATGGTCTCCTTTCCCCTTCCATGCACTAGTCCTAATTCTACGACCAATATTCCTCCAAGCTCCATCGCCAACATATGCCTTGTACTTTCCCAGCACTCTCTTCACCCTCCTCCTTTCCTCAAATGACTCCCAATCCAGCTCCTTTATCATATCAGTTACTGACTAGGTCCTGCGATAATTTCCACAAACAAATCTAGCTGTTAATATGGTGATATACCATCTTCCCGCAGTTGTTGAACAATAATTTTGTAAATGAATCCGTCAAAAACAACTGGATTGGTGAATTTTGTTTTTTTATTTTATTTCCCAGACGCGTTTCGCCCTTGTGGTGTAGGGCATCCTCAGTGGATGTAAAGTGTTTTTACATGTGTTGTTACAATAATTATCTACAATAAAACTCTTAATAAATATGTATATAGGCTACATATGTACACACTGTGCTCACAGATATAGTGGTATTCCTTTACATGTCGGTCTGGAACAGCTCTTCACACGCTTTCACATCACTGTTCATTGCAGTTTTCTTTAGACTATTGTTTCACTAGTTGCTTTTTCATGCTGCACTTATTCTTATTGTGAATATTTTCTGTTGATTTGCAGCAAGAAAAACAACTAGTGAAACAATAGTCTAAAGAAAACTGCAATGAACAGTTATATGAAAGCGTGTGAAGAGCCGTTCCAGACCGACATGTCAAGGAATACCACTATCTGTGAGTACAGTGTGTACATATGTATATACATATTTATTAAGAGTTTTATTGTAGATAATTATTGTAACAACACATGTAAAAACACTTTACATCCCCTGAGCATGCCCTACACCACAAGGGCGAAACGCGTCTGGGAAATCAAATAAAATAAAAAAAAACAAAATTCACCAAACCAGTTGTTTTGACGGATTCATTTGCAAAATCTAGCTGTTCTTCTTCACACGCCCTCAGACTCTTGTATTTGATATCCAAAATGTGGGTCCCAAACTACACCACCATATTCAACCAATGGTCTGACCAACGTTTTGTAATCCAGTTCCCTAGCTTCTCTGGTAGATCCTCCCATCTCCCTCTCCGGTAACTGAAGGATTTTGTAACCTTTTCCTACCACCTGCCCAGTGTACTCTGCCCAGTTGAGTTTATTTTCATCCGTTATGCCATTAGCAGTTAATAAGTTAGAAGAGAAAACACAATATTGAAATTCAGAGATGTTGCTTACCTTTATCGGAGGATGCAAATCGGCGTTGAAGGTAACGGAGAGGTTGACGACGATGTCGAAATTGCTGTCGTAATCGATCTCCAGTTTATCGATCCGGAACGGATCACTGGGCTCTCCGCAGTTTTCGTAGGTCAGGTTGGTCACTTTCAACTTCATCTGCAACCAAAGAGTCGAAGTGAACAACAAACTTTGCTTCTGCATCAAACTATCTATTGTTCTGACGGACGAGAATCACAGTGGAACTTCAGAACAGAAAAATGGTGAAAAGTTCTCATTTCGTCTGGCTAATTAAGTTCTCGTGCGTATTGTAAGGCGGCGCGTACACGATTCAATCCTCTCTCCGTAGTCGACGAAAATTAGGGTACGGTTCAATGCACTAAATGACATTTGTTGCTTTCGTTCTCTATGGAATTCATGTGTGGTTAAATGCAAAAAATAAATAAATAAAAATTATAGTTATTAGAGGGCGGGTATCCACACATAATACTTGAAAAATTTTTGTGACCAAGTTTCATGGAAATGTCTCTACAGTTCCCCTCGTACGCCCACCATGCCTCCGAGATGTACTTTGAAACTTGTCTATGCTGCCTCCTTACTGTGTCTGCGACACCTGATTTGGTTATCAAACAATACAATCACATATTTCCATTCTATGCCTTCAGCCAGCATTCTGCTTTTACAGTAGAATCGCATAAGACCTTTGATTGCTGCCTTCTGTTTACAAAATTATATTTAAGTCATTTTTCTTCATTCAGTATTATTGCTTGTTGATCCCAATATTTTTTCTTGGAAGAGCAATCCTCTATCAATTCTTGTCCTCCTAGTTTCCTCATCTCAACATATCCCTCACAACCCATTTCCTCAGTAATCTGTTTCATATATTCTAATCTGTGTCTTCCTCTACAGTTCTTAGCTTCGACTGATCCCTCCACCAACAATTTAAACTATCCCGCATCTCTTATAAATCTGACCCACTACCGCTTCTCTTCATTCTTACAAAAACTTCTTTCCTAACTCATTGTTTCCGAAACTTGTTCATTTCGCACTTTATCTGTCGCTTAGTTTTCAATTTGCTTTTATAGCACCACATTTCAAATTCTTCAGTTTCCCTTCTTTCTGGTATTCGTAAAGAACATGTTTCGCTACCATAAAGTGCTATGCTCCACACATACAGTTTCTAAAAGTACTTTTTGAGTCCTATATCAATATTTGAAACTAAAAGGTTCCTCTTTTTCCAGAACACTCTTTTCACTGGTGCTGTTTTCTTTTTAACATCATTCTTATTTCGGCATCCAGTTGCAATTTTTCTTCCTCAGTAAAATTATGCCTATCATTTCTACCATCAAACAGTTTTTTTTAAGTATTACTTCCATTGGATAGCTCTATCCTCTGAGCTTAAAAGGTTACCCCTCAGCAGCTTTAATGTGTATACATCTTTTCCTCATTTCTCCACAATTATGTTTGATCCTCCTGTTCGACATATCTACTTTACTTTCCTACTTCTTCGCACGTTTCTTTTAGCCACTTTCCTTTGATTTTCCTGCATTTCGTGCTAATAACGAATTTAAAACTAGATAAACTACTTTGTCCACTATCCTGTTGCCTAGTTTTTGGTTCAACGGAACGAAACCAAATGTATCGGTAATCGCTAGAGAATTCGGGAATGAACATTTCTCTTTGATTTTAGCCCTGAGATTTAAGTCTTTAAATTGTGATCTAGTTTTCACTGTTCAATTGTAGCAATTTAAAGCCTGGTAGGAATGCCTGTTGTGTACGCTGGTCCGACTTACCGGTATCAGCATGAACCGTTCACTTGGATTTCCAGCTGTCATTCCCAATTCAGTCTGAAATAAAACACGTTGAAACATTTACAAAGAGTTGAGCAAGTACGTATTGTAACTTGTACTAATTATAGTAAAAACATCAAACACTTGTAACGCAAACTATAATTACGACACATGTGGTGGAATAGTTATTACGAAATGCTCAGTACAAGCTAGATCTTTAATCCATAGTGGTGTGCATTAACAAATAGCAATTATGAAGTATGAAATACGTTTTAGAAAACAAGGTAGCGGTGAAACTTTTTTACATAATGGTTAAAGTTTTAATATTTTTAGTAAGACCGTTTCCACGTACATTGAACAAGCAGATTGCCATCGTCAGTAACAGAAGCAGCGAAAAGTAGTTCCCCATGGTCGCAGTTCTGACTCCTCCCAGTTCCTGAAAACAGTTGAGTAGCGTCCTCGTCTCTCGGCGTCAGCTGATTCCAGCGATACAATACAAGAGAAACTAAAAGATTTTATTGCAGCTGCACCGGTTCGATGATAACAGGTACACTTTTTATGATTGCTTCCTCCTGATAGGTTACGCTTTATACCAAGATACGTAATCTTCAGACCATTTATTGCTAAGACGCCCTGAAACATCGATTTTATATTTAACGAGAGTTGCAACGATAATCCATCTGTGACGATGAAAGAAACCTGAAATATTTCAGTGACATACGTTGAGAATGCCAGGTCGGTAGAGGGGGAGTGGAAGCATTACATACTGGTTTCGCACTTCTGGAATAAAAATTTCTTGCTCCTTTCTTACTATATCTTTGAACTGTTTCCACTCCCTATCTTTTTAATTTAATTTTTTTTTAACTGCAATGGAGCACACGCTCCGGTGGCAATTTCCCTACACACCCAACTTCTCCATATCCTGCACCTACCTACATTTTCCCTCTACAAATTTCAACTTTAAATTATTTTAACGTTTTCGGTAAGTTATTCATCATTATTCATCAATCCCTGACCCCCTTATCTAGAAAAGAGAATCTTCCCACACCCTTGTGCCTGAAATCGAGTGCCAGCTTGTGGTCATGGTCATCTTTTCCCTTCCATGCACTACTTTTCATACCTACTCCAATTTCTTTCCATGCCTCATCGCCAGTATATGCCCTGTACACTCCCATGACCCTCCTCATCCTCCTCCTGTCTTGCAATGAATCCCATTCCAGCTCCTTTATCAAATCTGTCACTGATTGCATTCTGCGGTAATTTCCAGAAACAAATCTAGCAGCCCTTCTTTGCACCCTCTCCAACTCCTGTATTTGATACTTAAAATGAGGGTCCCATACTACACTACCATATTCGAGCAATGGTCTGACCAAAACTGATGTTCTCCTTCCACATTCTCAACTTTTTCCTGAAATATTCCAGGTTTCTTTCACCGTGATGGGTAAACCATGGAAATCCCAAATCTGGATGCCCGGACGGGGATTCGAACCGCCGTCCTCCCGAATGCGAGGTGAGAGCTTTAACCGCTCACCCACAACGCTCGGTGCAAAATGAAAAGCTCCGTGTGTTATTAAATTTGCCCTGGTAGAATGGAAATCTGACATATTTCATTTTCCAAAAATATGTAGCATCATTCCGTTCGTACTTATCTGTTTTTCTTTTTTTCTTTTTTATCTGTTTAACGTCTCTCTAACAGCGAGGTCTTTAGAGACGGGAAAGGATGGGGGGCAAGGAATGGAAAAGAATTCGGCCATGGCCTTTTGAAGGAAGCATCCCAGCATTTGCCTGGAGTGATTTGGGAAACCATAAAAAACCCAAATCTAGATGCCCGGACGGGGATTCGAACCGCCGTCCTGCCGAATGCGAGGCCAGAACGACTTATCTGTTCACGGAATCTTGAACCAAAAATTTTCGGCAATGATCAGTGACTAGAATTAGGGGAGGGTGAGGGGGTGTGCTGTCTTTTCAAATATAGACCTACTTATTGGTGGTTATTGCTAAATATAAAGGTTTTTTTTAATTATAAAGCTAATCTGTTATAGTATTTGGGGTTCAACGCCCTTTTTTAATATAAAGAAGGGATAAAGGATTGCATCAAAGCAGTTGAAAGACTGATGAGAGCAAAAAAAAAAAAAAGGAAATACTCCTGTAGTGACACATGTAAAAATTTAAGCTGTTCAAGCTCACTTATAGTCACAGATTTTTCTTTTTAATATTAAGATGACATGATGAAAGTTTTCTTTAATATATAAAAGGAACAATAAAAAATAGTCAGTACTATGGTTATCACCTAATGCGTATGAATAGATGTGAGTGGATTTAAATTTACACCATTTCATTATCACGCCGAAGTGAAGCTAAGGCCAGATCCGGCGCTAGTATTCTCGGGCCCCGAGTAGGCGCTGTTAGCAGTGGCGTAACCGGTTGGGACCCGTGGCGAATTCGTCGGATGGGGCCCTCCGTCAGACCAGATGGGCGATCTTTTTTACCTCAGGAGTTCAGCCGGATAGTGTCGTAAAAAGACACTATCTAGGTTGTGATTTTCAGCTAGCTACATCTGAAGCTGTACACCTGATGAAGACGGCAGAGCTAGCTGTCGAAACGTTGTCTTTTTACGACGCTATCCGGCTGAACTCCTGTGAAGATTTGATTTCACCAGTACTCCAGGAAAGTCTCCACTCACATATTTTTAACCACTGCCCAGGCGGATTTTTTTGTTAGGGGGCGCCTATGGCCGGTCATCGCCCCCCCCCCTCCTCTTCTTGGCCGGCCTGCCCGACGTACATTTGACCCGCTTAGGGGGCATCCATAAATTACGTGAGTGTTTTTCCGGATTTTCGGACCCCCCCCCCCCCCCTGGTGAGACTTGGTGAGATCTGGTCCCTTGACACCCTCCCAAAGCCGGTTACACCCACAGTTTTCGACGAAATACCCCCCCCCAAAATCTACTTCCAACATTTGTAGACATTATTTTTTAGCTCTACAGTCCAACACAAATTTTTTAAAATCTCACGTGAGATTTGGTGAGATTTCGCTGAACCCCCCGCCCCCTATTTCGCCTCACGTAATTTATGGATGCCCCCTTACGGCCCCCCTCTCCTGAGACTACGGGGTAAGTCCGTTTCAATGAAGTTAAAATTTTACATTTTTCTTGTGACTTTACGCCTCGTCGACGTCGAGGTCACTGAAGTCGAAAATGGACTGAGGCAGGGAACGGGAAGGAATTCGGCCACAGTCTTTTGCACGAATCAGCCCGGAATTCACCTGGAGTTATTTGGGAAAGCCATGGAAAACCGAAACATGGATAGCCGTACGGGGATTCGAACCCGCGTCCTCCCGAATGCGCTACCGCTCACCCGCCACGCTCGGAGTTGCGAAGAGTGCCGTGTCATTCGCCACTCAGCCACTATTCCACAAAGCGCGACGGTGCGAGTCGGTTTTTACTCTACGGATTGGCTGGGTCGGGTAGCAGGAGATTGTGCCGTAATCTCCAGCTCCGTAACAGCGCCGCCTGTTAAAGCAATTCTCCTAAGCGGATCACTGCTTGTTGGCTTTTTGCTTGTATTCATTTGCAGCAGCAACAGGGAATTGTATCCAGCTGTCAGGTGGCTTCTTTTGTCCGGCACTCCACTCGGTGAGTCAGCTCTAAGAGCGGCTACAGACGACCCAATTTCGGTCGCAATTTGCAGGGCCAATCTGGCAGGGGCCCTGCTGATTGTCACGTAAGTAGGCAAACTGGGTGTGCTACTCCCGATATCGGGAGATTGGCAGAGCACAACAAACGATTTACAGATTGTTCCTGCAGACAGGGAGCAAGTTGAGACGTGCGTAGCGCGATTTCAACGATTGAGACAATTTCGGTTCAGTTAACTTGGACCAGGGAGCGAGTGTGTTTCGTGCCATTAGTCGTGTGTGTCCATAAACCATGCAGTTCCATTTTTGCCTCCTGTGAACCCCCCCCCCCCCCCCCCCACGTAGCCCAACGTGGCTTTTGCCTCTGGCCCCTACCCCCCTTCCCTCCCTCCCGTAGCACGTAACGTAGCTAGCTTTTTCCCCTATTGATTCCAGAAGACAATTTGTTTTCTCTTCTCAGACTATCGAAAATTACATATGGAGATAATTAAATGACTGAAATAAATATTCAAATGCTGTTTAGTGTTCTGTACCATATTTTAACTGTGGCAAATAATATAAATGGAAAAACTACGTGTCCTGGGTCGGAACACCCCCCCCAACCCCCCACCCTCACCCCCAAGTAGCCCAGAGCAAACCCCTCTCCCCCCCCCCCCTACTAGGCCAAGCCACGTTGTTTGTGGATGCTCCCTTAGTTGTGTGTGTCGATAAATATTTCTAAAAGGAAAGAGGTGTAGAAGACTATATTCGAAATTTACAAGAATATACCCCAATAGTGGTACAAACACAACAAAAACTATATAAACCGCAAAATGCGGAAGAACGATTTCAAGTTTTGCTCGAAATTTATAAGGAATTGGACCAGGAAGTAACACTTGCAGTTTCTTTTCTTCCTTAACGTAGTGTTTTAGACATTTGCAGATATTCCAACGTTTCAGGAATGATGTCTGAAAGCATTTGCGGTGAAATCGCCAAACTAAATTTCATATCTTGATAGGTTTGTCCACTTGCCAAAAATTACAAAGTAACGACTGACCGTTCTCTGGCGCTTATACTTTTCCGCATTAGGGTATTTATATATGCAACGAGTCACTAAGTGGAGTATTTCTGCAAAACTTTCAGAATCAACTCTCAGAAAATTTTCAAAATTTTCTGGCTTCTTAAAATGTTCATGTAAAATAACTTTCATCTTAATTAAATCCGCGTCTTCACCCAATATCTTCTTTTCTCTCAGTACAAACTGAAGTACAGGTTATTGTTTAAAACGATGTCTACTTTTTGTAGCTTTCACATAAGAAGAGCCGTTGCTAAGCGCTTTGCAACTAGCAGTCACGCGATCACAAGGTAAACTAAAATTGCGAGCGAAATCGTGATGTGTGGAAGGAAGCCCCATAAGATTGCCCCTGCAGATTGGGACCGAAATTGGCTCGTGTGTAGCCGCCTTAAAGGGTTTCGATTCAGCCCTCTGCTTCTGACACAGCTACGAAGCACTTCGTAAACACAAAAATCTATCTGAGCATGCGAGATATTTTTAACGTTTGTCCTGGGGATGGAAGATCCTCATGAGGATTACTCGTCCTCCTGGCGGCAGTTTCTTGATCACCACACTAATGAAGAGTCGCCATTTCTTTGTAAAACGCTTAACTATGGTTACAAAACTTACTATTTCATGTAATACTGTACTACGTGAATATGGAGTAGATAATAAAACAGTATGTTAATTCAACAAACTTCGACAAATACAAATTTAAAAGTGAAATTTTCATGCAATACACACTATATGTTTTTACGTGTGCATTAGTAAAAACTAAATTTTCTCTCGGAATAGTTGGTAACCCTACATTTAGCCTATGTTCTGCATTATGAGTATGTATGTGGATCAAGTAATCCTGTATAATACCTCGCCTGTTTCATTATTCTTTATGGCTTTTAATGCTACAAAATACATTGTTATTTCTAGCGGAAGAAATGCTGAATCAAAAACGTGGATGTGAGAAAATGACTGCGTGTCCATTGTTCTAATTAGTCATTCTTTTATTGGTTTACAGTCACGGTCTGCCAATGAAATGATGTATGAGTGCATTAAAAAAGATACGAGATTGCGATCAGTTGTAAAGAGATCTGGACAGTTTTGTATTGATTTATCCTTGGAGATGATTGCATAGATTTCATTTCACAGGACAATTCAATAAAAACAATTTAAAATCTATGTGTGCAGTAGATGCCCTCATTCTCATGATTTGCGATCGCATAGCCGAGAATTTATATTCCTGATACGCAATAACACGAAAACCATTTGCTCCAATAGAAACAATTACATGTCATACATAATATAATTACTATACAATTATAATGCTGGAAACGCCTTGTCGGGACTGAAAGTTTTACCCTCAATAACACGACAGCAGCAGTGACGTTCCTTACTGGGAAAACTTAAGTCCCAGGTTGAGGGGAAGTTTTTGCGCTATATCGCATCTCCTTCCAGTTTATGTTATTGGTTGTCTCTATCTGGATTTGTCGTATCCGGTGCTTTTGTCATTGTTCTTATATTTTAGTGCATAATTAGTGGTCCAGTAGTTTCTTTGGCCACCTGAGAGAATTGTCATATATTGGATCCGCAACTACAGCGGTTATGAGCGGATTGGTAGATTTAAGATTAAGATTGACGTAGAAATATATAACAAGAGTTTAGTGGTAATTTAATTTATTGCAGTCAATTATAAATCCAACTGCGAGTACTAAAATTATTTCGTTGCTTTCGTCTGTTTCAATGATAAGAATTTTAACTCAATCTAACATTCTGAATCCAGCAAAGGAAAAAGTCATATAAAGTAGCAGAAATGATAGCAATAATTGTAAGTTTAATATACAGAAGTAAGACCGAGTATACAGGAAGTAATTGAATTCTATTATTTATGAACTAAAATTACAACTCGTTCTTCAGGGAAGAACAGCACAAGAGAATTCTTTTAGCTTAAACATTGCCTTATTGCACTAAAAAAAAAAACTTTCTAAAATTATGTTTATGAAGGAGAGAACCTCATATGAGCGAAGCTTGAACTTTAGAAATACAAGAAAGAAGGAAAGTTGAGGAATTTTAAATGAAGATTGAAAATGATGTCAGGGTGAAGAGGGTCATGGGAGTGTACAAAGCGTATATTGGTGACGAGGCGTGGAAAGATGTTGGTGTAAAAATTATAAGTAATGCGGAAGGGAAAAGATCACCATGACCACAAGATGGAACTCGATTTCAGGTACAAGGGGGTAAGAAGATTCTCTTTCGCAGGTAAGGGGGTCAGGGATTGGAAGAAGTTCCCAGGAGAATTGATGAATAAATTTCAAAAAACGTCGAAACAATTTAAAGTTGAAATTTGTATAGGGCTAAAGTAGGCGGGTACAGGAAAGGGAGGGGGAGGGGGAAATGGGTGTGTAGGGAAATTGCCACCGGGGAGTG
Source organism: Vandiemenella viatica (assembly GCA_031002005.1). NCBI lineage: Eukaryota > Metazoa > Arthropoda > Insecta > Orthoptera > Morabidae > Vandiemenella > Vandiemenella viatica. Next base: position 218,280,994 of record JARYHS010012519.1, on the reverse strand, counting down.
CTCTCCACTGCAATTAAATTAAATAAGTTTGTGAAAGAGTGTGAGACAAGGAAGAGACAGGGTGGTTGGTCACGTTTTAAGATATGCGAAATTCGTTGGCTAATTTTTGATTTAATTTATTTAATTATGTTGGAGCGTAATCTCCGGTGTCAATTTTTCTAGTGGCACATTTTTCGCCTCGCCATCTTTTGCCCTCTACGAATATTAATTGTAAATTCTTTCAGCGTTTTTTGTAAATTAATCATTATTTTCCCCTGGTAATTTATTCCAATCCCTGACCCCGTTACTTACGAAAGAAACTTTTCCCCGCAGCGTTTTGCCTGAAATCGAGTGCTAGGTTTGTTCATGGTCTTCTTTTCCCTTCCATGCGTCTCTATTAATCAAATGTTAGTGGATCGAGTAGTGGAAAGCCTTTTGTTTGTTTATGGCTTTACGTTTCGTCGACGGCGGGAAAGGATGGGGAGCAAGGGACCAGAAGCAATTCGGCCATGGCCTTTTAAAGGAAGCATCCCGGCATTCGTATGGAATGATTTGGGAAAACCAAGGAATACCCAAATCTAGAATTTAAGATGCTACCAAAGATCAGAACACTGTTACAATTGGTAAGGGAGCATGCACAAACTACGTGGCTCAGTCAAAAGGGGGGGGGGTTGGCTGGAAGGCTACGCTGGACAACGTGGGGGAGGGGGAGGGGTTCTAAGCCAGGCCACGTAGCTTTCCTTTCATAACATTTTTCACAGTTAAAATGAGGAACAGAACTCACAACAGCATGTGAATATTTATTTCCCTCAGTTAATTATCTCCGTAAGTAATTTACAATAGTCTGAAAAGAGAAAACAGTACAAAATGTCTTCTGGAATAAAAAGGGAAAATAGCTACGTGGGGGCAGGGGGAGGGGGGGGGGTAGAGGCAAAAGCCACGTAGGGCTACGTGGGGGGGAGGGAGGGTTCACAGGAGGCCAAAATGGAGCTACGTGGTTTATGCACGCTCTCCCTAACTGGGGACGTAATGTGGTGAGATTAAGAGGAAGGTTTAAGTAAGGAAGACATTGACCGCTGCATCATACTGTCTGCCAATGGAAACAAAACATTTGCTAGCTTTAAGCACAATTCAACTATACGTATTTCAAATTATAACGGACATACATCCGATTGATAAGAATAAATAATTAATGTATTATCAAATATATGTATTTGACGTATTACTGTGTTTATAAATAGCGGGTGGTAATAATTAAACTTTCCGTATTTAACATATTATAACACGGAAACTAATTACCATACGAGTACCAAACTTGGTAGCATTTATTTCCAGAGTATGGGGTGCATGATTTCCATGCGTCACAGCGCCACCGTCCAGTTCCAACTATGGCCACCAGGTGCCGGGATCAGTCATCGTGATTTGGAAACGATCGAATTATCAGCCCATCGTTTCCAAACTCTTGGCCGGCACGATCACCTGACCTCACTCCCTGTGATTTGTGGTTGTGGGGCTACCTGAAGGATAGGGTTTACCAGGGGAACATTCACACATGTCCTGATCTGAAGCGCAGGATATCAGGAGAGGTAGCCAGCATACCTACGCACATGCTTCATTCTGCTGTGCAGAATGCAATCCTGCGCTTTCAGACTCTTCTGGACACTGGTGGGCGCCATATTGAGCCCTTTTCGTAGCAGTCATCGTACCGGTATGTAATGGTATGGTGTACTGTAGCAGCACATTAAAAGTGTTTCAGTTGAATTGATTCTGCATTATTTCTCTTCCCCATGTCCTTGACATTAATGCTACCAAGTTTGGTACTCGTACGGTAATTAGTGTCCACTTTTTTTTTTCGACTGCTTTGGTCCTCCATCCCTTCCTATTTTGTGCTAACCTCTTCATCTCTACGTATCCCCTACAAACCAAGTCCTCAATTATCTGCTTCATATATTTCAATCTCTGTCTTCTCTACAGTTCTTATCTTCGACTGTTCCCTCCACCAACAAATTAACCAATCCAGCATGTCTCAAAATATGACCTACCAGCCTGTCTCTTCTTTGTGTAAGCTTCTTCTACAAACTTCTTTCCTCACCCATTATTTCCAAAACTCGTTCATTTCGTACTGTCTGTCCATTTAATTTTCAGCATTCTTCTGTAGCACCACATTTCAAATGCTTCAATTTCTTTCTTTCTCGTATTCCTAAGGTCCATGTTTCGCTACAATAAAGTGCTGGTAGCGAAACATGGACTTAAACAATACCGTGTTTTAACGTGTTAAATAGGGAAAGTTTAATTATAACCACGCGGTATATGTATGTTTTATAAATGTTTAATTAAAATTCCAATGGAGCGCACGCTCCGGTGGCAATTTCCCTATGCACCTATCTTACCCACTTTCCTGCACCCACCTACATTTGTCCTCTACAAATTTTAACTTTAAATTCTTTCATCGTTTTTGGTGAATTATCCATAAACCATGATATTTGTGGTAACGTTATCATTTTGAATCAACTAGCAACACTGAGAAACGGGCCAGAGAATCTATAACAAAGGGATGATACTAGAAAACAGAAAAGATTTGAACGAGAGAGGTTGAACAGAGTGGATACGGCATGGGAGCTGTGAATAAATGTAATATGCGCGGAGAATGGCCTTTGAGAATAAATGTTGAAACAAGAAATAACTAAGAGATGTTAAATCGCGTAAAAGGAAAAGTTGAATAAATGTTGTATGTCGTGAAGGAAGAGACGGAAATTATTTGCGTGAAGATAATGCGACGTATTTGTATAAGTAGTGGTGCGTGGTCAGTGGTGATAAGAGTATGAGTAATGTTGAGTAGTTGAAAAATAAAAAACGGTCAAAAGAGTCTCTGAGAATAAAAGGAGTACCGCTATTACAATTTACTATATAAAAGCTAAGACGGTTAGAAAATGTTTCTTGATTTTTATATTTCATCATCATCACGGGTTTTCTGCTATTCAGCGGGTCCACGCACAGTGACAGCCTTCCAAGCCTCCTTTTGTTCCGCCATTCTCTTAATCTCTACATATTTCCCTTTCACCATGATGTCATCAATCATTTCCTTCCTTCGCCGACCTCTTCTTTTCCCTCCGTTTACAATCCCCTCCAGAGCAGTTTTAAGCAGGCACTCATTCCTCAACACATGACCAATCCAGTTCCTTTTTCTGATCATTATTGTTTTTATAAGGGACCTTTCCCCTCCTACTCGTTCCAGCGCTTCATCATTCCTTATTTTGTCTTCTCCATCCTCTTCCGTATCCACATTTCAAAAATTCCAACCTCTTTAGATCTTCTCTGCGTAGTGTCCATGTTTCCGCCCCATATAGTCCCACACTCCATACAAAACATTTAGTTAGTTTTTTCCTGAGGCTTTTATCCATCATTCCGCATAATAAATTTTTCTATCATTGAAAGCTTCCTTTGCCATTGCTATTCTAGTTTTCACCTCCTTCTTGCAACTCATATCACCACTCACAATACTCCCGATATATTTAAAGGACTCCACTTGTTCAATTATTTCTCCTTGTAGCGTAATCATCATCTCTTTCTTAATCCTTCCCACCATCATACATTTAGTTTCAGTCCTATTGATTCTTATTCCTAATTCCTTACACCCTTTGTCTAAAGCCTCTAACATTCTTCTGAGTATCTTTATACTTTCCGCCAGCAAAACCATGTCATCAGCAAACCTTATACAACTAATCCTACATCCACCCATGCATACACTTCCTTTACCTCTTAAATTTCTTTTTACTAGTTTTTTCTATCTAAAACTGCTAATTCACTGAACTGCAAAATAAATGCACCAAATAGGAACATTGCAATAAATTATCAATCAACACTAAAATGCTATATTTGTCATCGAGAAAAGAAATCGATTGCGGTCTGCCGATAGCGATATCTTTGGAGTTAGTACGGGATAGTTGTGGAGGATCGAGAAACAAAGCGTCCACGGCCTTAATGAAAGATCCATTCCATCATTCGGATGGGGTGATTCTGGGAATCCGCGTAAAATCTCGGTATCCGGTCCGGGAGTCGAACTGGAGTCCATGTGAATGCGAGCTCTGACCGCTCAGCCACCAGACTCAGTCGCTGTAAGAGCACTCGATGCCGAGAACCACTCAACGCGAAGAGGAAACAACTGACGAGTGTTGACTCTGCACACAACGAGACGCAAAGAGGCTTTTGTTGGCGCTGTTTTGTGACTGTTTGGGTATGCAAATATTGTTTGTGGGCATAGCTCAGGTTAGTCGGCTCAAAAATAACAGAGAAGAGCGCCGGGAAACCAGTTCCGTCAATGTCTGCGATATCGTCGAAGATTCATTGCTCTTCTGCATGACAAATGTTATTCATGTGACACTTGGAAATCTTACACTTGTGTTACTAAAAGAAAAAAATTATGTCAATTCACTAAATGTGAAACAACATTGTGTATAGGAGCACGAAATTAATGTTGCAGATTGTTTTCATTTGGTTCATTATTTTCCCTTATTTTTCTTGAAGTCATCACTTTCGACTGGTTTGATGCAATCCTCCATCCTTTCCTATCTTGCGCTAATCTCTTCATCTCTACATACCCCTTACATCATACGTCCTCAATTATCTCCTTCATAATTATAATCCCTGTCCTCATCTACAGTTTCTACCTTCGATTGTTCCTTCCACTAATAAGTTAACCAATCCTTCATGTCTCAAAATATGCCCTACCAGCCTGTCTAATGTTTCTGTAAGACTCTTCCAATTTTTCTTCTTTCTAATATTTCTAATGTCTGTGCTTCGCTGCCATAAAGTGCTGTGCTTCACACAAAGAGTTTTAAAAAGTTCATTCCACGACCTAGATCAATATTTGAAGCTAAAAGATTCCTCTTTTTCATGAAGGCTCTTATTGCTATTCCGTTTTTAACATCATTCCCGCTTCGGCCATCAGTTGTAATTTTACTTCCCAAGTAGCAGAATTCAGTAACTTCTTCTATCGTACACGAACCTATTTTTCTATTTGATCTGATATTATTGACATTATTTCTGCTACATTTCATCACTTTTGTCTTGCTTTGATTTATATTTCGTCCAAACTCTTCGTTCTGTATTTTGTTCATGCCATTCAATAACTTCTCAGTATTCTCATCCTGTTCTGCTAGCAAGTTTTTTTTATGATTAATATGAACAAGATATTCCATCTAAACATTAGTTTTATAAAAATCTTTTTACGTAAATCTAGGTTGCATCAAATAATCTATTCTAACAAACAGGCTGAAATATAAAAACAATTAGACTCCTTTTTTTCCTTTCTTTCACGCTAAGCTGAAAATTTTATAGTTCAGGAAACAAATTTAAAAAAAAAAAAAAAATTTGTTTAAAAAAGAGCGGTCTGGTTGTTCAGTGGTTAATGCGTCTGACTGGATACTGAAAGGTCTCCGGTTCGAATCTCTGTTCCAATTCTAGTTAAACTGTAGTATTACCGGGGAAGGCTAAGGCAACCCTCGACGACTAACAACGCTACATGTGCGGCACCAAGGAAGATCACACATCGAAAGCAAATCAAACCAAACGAAGGCTTAACATGCTTATATTCGGTCTCAACGAACATACAAACAATGTATTCAAAGTTTCCGAATATTATTTATTGTTATTTCAACTGTGCGTGATTATTTTGAATTCCCGTATTTTTTAAGAAATATTGTCCATCCATAGTAGGTATACTTTCTGACAGTTCCAGGAATCGGTGTCAAAAATGTAGTTCCAATACTCAGCCGGAAAATGGAGTCTTCATTTATTTACAAAAGTTATCTGATCTGATGCGGCATAAGTGGACTAATTATTTTTCTAATAAACACTGAAACAAACACACTTGACACCCATAAAATACAGGGCGTTCGCCGGGAAACGCAACCCACTGTTAGCGCTACAAGGAAGAAACTGCTCCCGGCGAGCGAGCGCTCAGTTTCCGGCATTGTTCGACCGTCGGCCGCGGACTATTTCATAATAATTACGCTTCATAAACTTCATAAACTTGTGTGCTAAGCATTTAAATGTGACGTAATTCATTAGCTTACCTTATAAAAGATGCTGGAAGTGTTGACCCTCTTGTGTAATGCACATTTCACATCTTCTGAACATATTTCGAGACACACGCTGCCCTAACTGACTTAATGATTTTTTGGGTGACTGTTCTAGTCGAAAAGCGATATCGTCAAATTTCTCCTCTGTGAGAATACGGTTGACCGACAGTCTCTTTTTGTTAAAAAATGAACCCGTTTCTCTTACTTTTTTAACCAGACGCAGAATTGTTGATTTAGCTGGCAGTAAAGCGCCAGGAAATTCACGACGAAATTTACTGCGGCACTTTTTAAACGACTTCTTCTTCACATATGTATCGTAGAGAAATATTCTTTGTTGCAAACTGTAACGAACCATAATTTTACTCACACTCAAACACGGTACAGATTAATAAGAGTATGAAGCCCCAAACCAGCCAAACCGCAAAGAAACGTTTATTCACAACACTGATTAATAAGCGACTGAAGTCACAAACTATCTACAATGCAAAGAAACCGTTCTTAACAATGTAAGGGTCACTGCACTGCTCTGTTGGGGCAGCGGAGGTGTTAAACAGTGCGGTGATTCACGGTGCCGTGTGGCGGAAACTGCTGGCCTTACTGACCGAGCAAGTTGCCGACGGCAACAGACTGGGAGGGTAGCGTTTTCCGGCGAACGCCCTGTATTACTGAATATGACTATAAAAGATCTTCTAAAGGTTTAATAAATGCCACCAGAGTATCGCCGCCACTAATACCATAGGTTTATATATACCCCCTGTAGACAGGTGATAAGTACGGTTCGGAATTTTACGACCAAAAAAAATGGAGAAATATGTATGCAAATATGACCTTAAAAACTGGTAAATATTACCTAAACATTGAAAAAATTGAACTTACTTCTACCTTTTTTTCGGGTTTGCGCGGCGTTTTTTATTATTTTTTTTTATTTCGCCAACCTGGCGCCATCGTCAGGGCTTCTCTCTCTCTCTAGCCGCTTGGTCCTTTTTGATAAACTTGAACACTTAATCCACTGATTATTATGTTTCACCGTCAAAGATGATTTTATTTCTCCGCCAAAGAATATTTACTGTTCCAAAGAGATTTGTATATTATGGAGCGATCTTGTAGTTGTTGCAACGTGTTCATTTGTTAGTACACACTTCCACATTTGGCTCAAACCATAGCCGCCGTCTTTGTTGAAATTAAATTGTTGAATGGTTTGAGCCAAATTTGGAAGTGTGTACTAGCAAATGAAAACGTTGTAACAACTACAATATCGCCCCATAATACACAAACCTCTCTGGAACAGTAAATATTCTTTGGCGGAGAAATAAAATCATCTTTGACGGTGAAAAATAAACAGTGAATGAAGTGTTCAAGTTTATCAAAAAGGACCAGGCGGATAGACAGAGAATCCCTGACGAAGGCTCTAGGTTGGTGCCGAAACGTTGGCGATATCAAAAAAAAAAAAAAAAAAAAATGCAGCGCAAACCTCGAAGAAAAGAGACAAATAAGTGCATTTTTTTTCAACAATGACGCCTGCGAAAAGTGTGAAATTTTATATGACCTAAACATGACGAAATATGACCAAACATTTAAATTCGCTATGCAGCAATAAATGCTCAATTATACATCATTTATTTAATCTAGTAGTGTCGCTTTGATGTAGACTGCGTAATTTGCTTCCATGCACCCACTGCACCGTTGGGAAATTAAATTTTAAATCGCTTTGATGAAGTCGCATAAATTTCACATGATTTATAGAAAAGAACTATTTCGTCCGTACTAAAATACTCGTAACCAATTTTCTTTACATACCACCTTAACTTTGCACTTTCATAAAATTTTGTTTTCGACATAGCGGTACCCACTGATCCACTCGAGTTTTAACGCTGACTGACTATTATTTTCTGTAGTATTGGCGACAGTGAGACATTGATTGACGCGGCTCGACACAGGCATGCTGCTGCTGCATTGTCGAGATTAAAAGGCGGGCGGGATATTAACATTTAGCGAGTGACTACAATGCAGGACTTTAATTCTTGACTGGTGAATCATGACCAATTCAGGGAAAATTAGTTTTGTTTTCTCCTCCAACGTATAACAAGGGTTCGGTTCTGTGAATAATTTCTTTTCATCAATAACTTCTAGTGAATTTCGGGCCCCATTAAAAAAATATCAGATTTTTTCCTCATAAAACGGTCATATGATCACTTAAATTATCGTAATATAACCAAAACTAGAAAAATTGCCTGAATATGCATTTATACAAGGTCGTATCCAGGATCAGAACTAGGAGGTGGGGGGGGGGCAACATCTAAATTAGGGGAGGGCAATTTTTTTTCGAGGAAGTGGGATGGGGGACTGAAACATGACGATTTCTTGCAAAATAAAACTCAAAACTATTGAGGAATCTATTTTTATTATTGATTAACATAGTAATCCAAGGACCTACTATGCAGTTAATCAAGATCGTAACTCAACTATAGTTTTTATATAAACATTAATTGTCTGGGATTCTCAGAAATTTTTTCACTGCATTGTTTGTCAATATCTCACGGTATTCTTTCATCAAATTGTGATGTACTCTCAACAGGCATAATCCAGTCAATCTTTTCTCTCCCAAAGTGCTCCTGAGCCAGTTTTTCACTCATCGAAGCCTACTGAAGGCAACTTGATTTTTCTTCTGGGAGGGGGGGGGTGGGAGGGGGGAGGGGAAAGCTTGCACCTCGCTGGACACACCCATGCATTTATATGCTATACAAAATGCAATTAAATGCAATCGGAAACGTTGAATCAGTGTTTAATTCAACATTACAGGTAAAAAAGAAGGCAGGAAAAACAAAATGACTTCTCAGAAAGATCCGAACCCCAGAAACCAATCTATCTTAGTTGACAAGTAAACAATTGCTTCAGTGCAGCCAGGCCCGCCGCTAGCTGTTTGAGCGCCCGCGTGCAATCCCGATCTTGCCGTCCCCTGTCTAACTACAGCCAGTGGTGGATCTAGGAAATTTCCGAACCGGGTCAAAAAACTGTGAGATTGCCGCCTCTTGGAACATTATTTGCCGCCCCCATTGTTGCCATCGCGAGTGTCGCCGACCGCCCGAAGAAGCTGTCGAGCTAAAAAAAAGTCCCCTGCTACATATTACACTGCAAATTTCGTCGCGGCGACAATGGACTGGCAACTATCACGACTGTCGATCACTCGTTTTGCCGCCCCCCTTGGTCTGCCGCCCGCGTGCGGTGCACGCCTTGCACGCCCGCTTATGGCGTGCCTGAATGCAGCCGGGTCTTCTTTCGTTGTTCTATAAAGCACCCGCCTCCCAAGCCATTGTAAGTCATTCGGTGGCCACCTAGTAAGCATTATGTTGTGCGGACTGTTTGGAGAGACAGTGATGGTTACGTTGTTGGAGTGTCCATTGTTCCCGGAGGCTGACGCGCTGGTCGAGGTGCCGCATGGGGCGCGCCGCACTTTCTCCAGCTGGAAAGCGCTTCTCCAGGGCCGGCCTTGCCCCCGGCGACGCGCTCACTTTCCCGATGCCCAAATATGCAGCCGGCGCGGCGCCGCCTCCCACTACAAACAAAGGCCTCCCCATGCCCGCGCGCCGTGGATTACGCGCGTGATTGTGTGCAGAAAGCGACCCGGACACGAACGGGCGTGGCAGGAAGAGAGTCTGCAGCAGCTAGCGACCCTGTCGGCGAACTCCGGAACTAGAAAATCGGGAGATGTCCACTCAGTCGCTCGAGCCAACACCTCTGCGAACTACCAGTGGTGATCCGATACAAGTAAATACGAGTAAGTACTCGATACTCTGTTTCGATACCGAGTACTTTTCGTATTCGAATTAATTCACTCGATAGTTACTCGGTATCGTAAGAAAAGTACTTGTATCGAAACGCAACCGGTGTTAAATTCTAAACGCATCATCCCTGCTGCACCACTCAGTCGCGCCTGCGAAATTAATTTCCCGCTGACGTCAAGTTGGTAGCATTGGAAATCAAACAAAATCAGTCTTAGAATAGGCAGCCAATTCTCAAAGAGTTTGTTTTAGGTCCCTATTTCATTGTAATAAAGTCGTACTTTGCGCGCATTTCGCTACACCTGGCCAATGGTCGCTCCCGCGCAGCCCCACACAAAAACTAAAAGATATGGTTCATAAGCAACTAAGTAGCCCATGTGAATCGGAAGAAGAAGCTGCTTCAGCTAGCGTTTCACAGGAATATCACTTCTGGAAACATCACAAACAAATGAAAACGCACCGCAGTGACAAAGTCTCTCTCTACTTGTCAAACACTGTAATGTCTCTAAGAAGCAATCCATTTACAGAATGGGAAGAAATGAAACTTATATTTCATGGTATGTATAAATACGCACAACAGCATCTTATTGTTGTACCAACGTCAGTATTGCCTGAATGTTTGTTTTCTAATGCGGGTGAAACAATGACAAACAAAAGAAACAAGCTGTCCCCAAAATATTTGGAGCAATTGCTTTTTTGAGAAACCTTCCAAAAGCGGACTTTTATTGTTTGAAAGTGTTAAAACTATAATAAATAAATATTTATAGATAAGAGAAAACCTTCAAAGTTTTCTTACTATGTGAGCTTTATTATAACTTTAATAAATAAATAAAAATGTGTACTGCGTGTTATTTGATTTTTTTACACTAGGCAAATAACATAAATTAATTTAGCAAAATGTCACGTATATTTTTATATTTCAACATTAATTTAAAAAAGTATCGATATGAGTAAGTATCGATACTTTTTCAGTACTCATATGAGTAAGTATCGTAAGACAATTTGACTACTACTCATTTAAGTAGGTATCGATACTTTGATGGTATCGGAACATCACTACGAACTACCAAGGGGTATTGCTTCAAATCCTACCCTGCATTCCACTACTTCTCCTTCCACTTTCTTACAATATACTTTGACATTTTCAATTTCAGTGTGTCACAACGTTTCGAAATATATTCTTTTTTCAGCCTCTCTCGATTGGTTTCATGTCATCGTCCATGTATTCCTATACATACCCATTACAACCGACATCTTCAATTATCTGCTTCATATATTCTAATCTCTGTCTTCCTCTATAGTTCTTACCTTCGACTGTTCCCCTCACTAACAAATTAACCAATCCCGCATGTCTCAAAATATGACCTACCAGCCTGTCTCTTCTTGCTGTAAGCCTCTTCCACAAACTTCTTTTCTCACCAATCATTTCAAAAAATCGTTCATTCATACTTTATCTGTCCACTTACGGCTTTACGCGTCGTCGACGTCGAGGTCATTAGAGGCGGGATGGGACTGGGGACAAGGAACAGGAAGGAATTCGGCCATGGCCTCTTTTGAAAGGAAGCATCCCGGCATTCGCCTGGTGTGATTTGGGAAACCATGGAAAATCCAAATCTGGATGCCCGGACGGGGATTCGAACCCGCGTCCTCCAGAATGCGAGGCCAGAGCGCTAACCGTTCACCCACCTCGCTCGATGCATCCTTCTATAGCACCACATTTCAAATGCTTCAATTTTCCTTCTCTCTCCTATTCCTGAAATCCACGCTTCGCTATCATAAACTGCTATGCTCCACACATATAGTTTTAAAAAGTTTGGTTCTATTTCTAATGTATTTTTATATTGTATAGAAAAACCAGTGTTGAAAATCTGGCTTTACACTTACAATAGGCTGTGAGGTACCCAACTTCACGAATTGTGAAATTTATTGTTATAACAATATTTTTGTTAATGATTATATATATAGTAACTTTGGACATTTAAGTTTCAAGGTCAGAGAGCGTGGAGCTAGAGGAAAGAAGATCTCTGGTTACTAGTAAGTGTTGAAAAGAAGATGGCTTCAACGACAGAATAAAAAGAGGTCCCAAAATCATGGCGGGAGGAACGCAAAATTGTGATTTAATATTAAAAATGATTAGACCGAGGGCAATAAGGAGAAGTGTAATTGTACAAATGTACTGTAAATATTGTGTTCAAATAGAGTAATGTTTGCAAAGAGGATACCAAAAGATGAGTGTATAGTAATTGTTATTGTGAAAGTGTAATAAACTGAGTTGATATTTGAAAAATAATTGATTTCATTCAAAAGATAATTTGTTTTCAGCCGTGGTATTAAACCCAGTAATGGTCATAGAGGAAAGTAAAGATTCTGTAACACTGAGCCGATACTGCAAATTGTAAAATATAGTTTATGTGTTAATTTATAAATAAGGAGGAAACCTTACAAGGCAAAAGCAATTTTACAGCTTTTCCCTCTAAAACTGGAAACTCGTGTTTGAGTGATGTGTACTCAACATTTGAATCTGAAAATTCTGACTGGAATTGTAGGTAAAATACAAATAGATGCATTATCCATTCCTTTCCGCTGATGTTTAGCGGAGAATAATCCTTCAGATTAGTGGGCAGAACTAGCAAACGTCCCTTGAAGGCGAGGCGACCAGGCGACATACAGGGATATTCAAAAAGGAGGGGCAGATTTTGCACTTGTATTACTCACAAACTATAAAAGATACAACATAGACGTTCTACACATCACTGGACGAGGATATTTCAAAGTTTTATTGTTTAGTGGATTTCCGAGAGCTTCATGAGATATCACTTCTGATTCGTTCAACATCTTCATTTCACGTTCGAGCCATCTTTTACGAACATTTTACATCATGTCCATCTACTTGCTATCGATATAAACCCGTCCAGGCGATAGCAGCGTCACCTGACGAGGAATGACTGCTAGTCAGACACACGCACGGTGCATGTAGTATCAGTGAGCGCGCTATCCGTGCTTAGAATGGGGAAGGCGCGCTATCTATCTGGGTTTGACCAAGGGTAGATTGTGAAGGCCCGGAGGCTCGGCACGTGCATTTCGGAAACTGCACGAATTGTAGGGTGTTAGAGGAGTGTCTTCAACAAGTGGCGAAACCAAGGTGAAACCGCGTCCAAACGTCGAGGGGTTGGGCGGCCACCCCTCATTACAGATGTCGGACGTCGTTGGCTGGGCAGATTGGTAAAACAGGACAGGCGGCGAACTGTGGCGGAACTAACATCAGACTTTAATGAACACACAGTGCACCGAACACCCCTAACGATGGGCCTCCGCAGCTGACACCCATGCATGTGGCAATTTTAACACCACGACATCGGCAACTACGACTGAGATGGGCACGTGACCATCGTCGCTGGACGTTGGGGCAGTGGCAGAGCGTTGAATGACCTGATGAATCCCGATACCTTCTTCATCATGCCGATGGGAGGTTGCGAATCTGTCGTTTTCCAGGGGAAATGCTCCTTGACACCTGTACTGCGGGACGGAGACAAGCTGGCGGCGGCTCAGTTATGCTCTGGGGAACATTCACGAGGGCATCCATGAGTCCAGTGGAGCTGTTACAAAGCACCATGACAGCCAATAAGTATCGTACACTGGTTGCAGACCACGTACACCCCTTCATGAGGACCATGTTTCCCAGCGGCAGTGGCATTTTTCGAGATAATGCGCCATGTCACAACGTCAGGAGTGTGATGGCGTGGTTCGAGGAACACAGTGGCGAGTTGAAATTTATGTACTGCCCCCTCCCCAACTCGCCAGATCTGAACCCGATAGAACACATCTGGTATGTGACGTCAGAGCTCATCGCATCATTTTACGGGAGTTAGGTGACTTGCGTATGCAGCGACCTACCAATGCCTCATAGCTTCCATTGCCAAGACGCGTCGCCGCTGTTATCCGCGCCAAAGGCGGACATACCGGCTATTAGGTAGGTGGCCATAATTTTCCGGCTGACCAGTGTACACGCTGAACATTAACAACGGATTCTCTTTTTGCGTATTCTGTGGTGTCGCCATTTCCACGTAAACAAACTACAATGCCTCTGGAGGCATCGAGTGGAACTAACAAGCTGGGGTTACAAACTTTGAACCTTCCTGTACAGACTGACGCGTGTTACGTATTTATGTTTTATACTTTGTGAGAAATAAAAATGAAAATGCTGCTCCTACTATCTAAATAATCATGTTTGTAATCTGGTTATGGAACCCTCTACGACAGAGCATAGATCCTACTTTATGGATTACTTATAATTGTTTTTCGTACAACGCAGAAGCAAAATGAAACCGTGATTAATTACAATATTATAAAGGTATTTGGAAAATCCCATCAACAGACCGTAGAGGGATGAGACGAACGTTCATAAAAGTTGTCGAACTGCAAGCTGAAATAAAACTAGCAACTGTATCCTTTACATGGAAAGGACAGATAAAACACACCCAACACTCACCAAAGTTGAAGTGAGGAAGACAGCAGCATCACGAAATAATAAACAACCACAGAAAAAAAAATATTTCGGGGTTAAACCTTTGTCGAAATGAAAGAAACAAGTTCAACACAGCCATCTATCCTTTCCATATAAACATTGCCTGGCGGCACTTCTTTCATTCCATTGTTAACAACTAAATTCTTTGTAAGGACAAGACATTCCCCTGAGTTAGTTTCGCTTTGTGGTATGGAACACTTTCGCTCCAACAGTTTTGGGTGATGAATAGTGAAAGAGAGCTTTATGGAGCAGAAAATCGAATTAGAAAGTTGCTGTTCAGCCTTTAAAGGCTCCCAGGCATAGTACAGCCTACCTGTCTCGTAGGCTAACGACATTGTAATTTTCTAGCAAAGTGGCTGCGAAAGTGTAACTTACTAGACTTAACACAACAGGCACAAACGTAGCGGGAATTCAACCAGAAGTGTTGAAGAACGCTTTAAATGCCAGCCGTTGATTGCGACCAAAGAAATTAACCGCAATTCTGTTTCAAATATTCATGCATGCTATCATAGTTTTTTATAAACAATAAAAACTGATATATAATTACTCAGCTCCATTAATAAGGTAGCGAAAATAATTTTTCGACCGTCGTTTCTTAATAGGTGAGACTCGACAATACCGGAACAACGATCGACGCCTTTTCCTTGACTCTCCAGAATCGGTGACAAATTTCATCCTGGTAGACAGACTACCATCAATACTCCCGGTAATTGCACCGTCAGTTCCTCTAGGCGCAGTGTGGAATAGTTCTGCATTCCCTCAACCACCTGTTGATTCAACATGCATTATAATATAATGCTTTTCATAATACTGACTCCATTTTAAGTTGTTATCCCTGTACATCACCAGAAATTAAACGCAAATAGTTTCACTGGCTTTTGTTTGTCTAAATTATCACGTTAAACACGTTATTTGTTTTGTTTTTGTAGTAAGTAGAATTAGTTGTTTCTTTTCTATGTTAATTGACTACAGAGTATGATCTGTCGTATCTTCAAGAATTTCACTGCTTAGCCTTTCAAAGATATGTTGCTTTTATCATCGAAACTCATTATATATTCTCTTCAATCAAGGATAAATGCATTGACAGCGACAGGAAACCAAAAACTAATCCCCAAGGAACACAATGTTATCTGTCACTCATTCTCAGTTTATAAGTTAACTTTGCTTGGTAATACCCATTGCTTTCATTTTCATAGAAAAACTTTCCTTTCTCAGTGGATATAGTTGCACGGTGAAGCAACGCAGAAGCTATATCATGGAAGTTGGATAGTAATTTGTTTCTCCAAGCTGCCTTTATAAAATATTTGCCGTATCTTTGAGATTACCCACCGGTTGATCTTTGACAGATATAAATAGCAAAAAGCAGCATGTTTCATTGTCATCTATGCTGACTTGGAGAGGATTTATGGTATTAGAATAGCAGAGGGCCAAAAACTGATCCCCGAGGAAAACCTTGTTAACTGTTTTGCGTGCCGTTTTTAAAGCTTTATTCTTTGCAGTACTCTTTGTTGACATTTTAGTTTTGAATTTTCTTTATTTTCAGTCAATGTTTCTACTACTGGCGGATGATGCAAAACTGCCTTCTCAGCAAAATCAAATTAAGATAACAGCCAAAGAGAAGAATCAAATCATTTGGACGGATTTGGGCGTGAGCCCCCGGCCGTGAACGATGACAGATTAAGTCGCTGTGATTGATGTCTGCCCCGCGGGCGTGAAAGTACAGGTAGGTCTCTTGTCCTGTACTCAAAGGAACGGCGAATACTAGGAGCGATCTTGGCTGAAAACTATACAACAGTATGAGGATGATCAGTTTGGTAGCGCATGTATTGTCAAAAGATGAATGAGGAATTGTGCTACAAACGTATAAAATTTGTGCGTCATAAATAAATGTCATAAATAAATCTTGATACGTGTTATATTGCCGAGAGTGGTGGGTGCACGGTTAACGTTCTGGCCTCGCATTCGGGAGGACGCGGGGTCGAATCTCGGTCCGGGCATCCAGAATTTGGTTTTCCATGGTTTCCCGAAATCACTCCAGGCTAACGCCGGGATAATTCCTTAAAAAGTCCATGGCCGAATTCCTTCCCGTTCTTTGTCCCCAATCCCATCCCGCCTCTAATGACCTCGGCGTCGACAAGCCGTAAAGGTATCAGTAAAAAAAAAGTGACATATTCATAATGTAATGTGGATCAACGCTGCCAACATTCGGATATCAAATTTGCCCAAGAGTACCAGCAGACAAACAGTTCAATCTTTGCAACTTGTAACTGTTTTACTAGTTTAGAATCATGTAAATTATTTCTGACAAGCCATTTATATCCGTTCATACCTAACGGAAATCGATAAATGAGGAATCATTTTAAAGATTAAGTGCTCCGCTTTGGAAATATCATAAACTAGCTCGTACCCACGACTTCGTACGCGTGGATTAAGAATTTTTTTATTTTATTTTTTTATTTTTTTTTGCCAGAATTAAATATAGAAAGTTGTTGGTAACGAAGGATTGGTCCCAAACAATATCTAGTCGGAATAATATGACAGGAAAGCTATCACTATATCATTGTACCGTCGAACCTGTCTCTTGAAGAGAATCAATTTCCAACATATTTCTGTCACCATTCGATAAGGTCTCAAAATTTCGTGACTACAACTGTTAATCATACTGGAAAAAATATCCTGCGCCCTTCATACAGATTTCCTTATAAAATTCCATCACAACGATATAGCCATTTAGTCGTCAAAACGTAACAAAAAGACAGAGACTTACTTCCGTATTTATAGTCTAATAATATTACTGTGGTTCACACTCACACACTGACTGCGAACAACCCCTGAGGGATCATTATAACGTAAAAAAGTGTACACCTACAACATTGCAAGACTACCTACGATTTGCCTCGCATTGCACCCCTAACTTTCTAATATCTACAGTTTAACATTCAATCCGAATAACCTACGGCCCAGGCCTGACTCTTACGATGAAAAACAATTTTTAAAAATCTTAGCCTCCGCGGAGATTTGAACCGGAGACCACGACCCTCGTAAGCAAGCGCTTTAATCACTGAGCTGCCAGTCCACTACACGGAAACATCGTACGGAGACGTCCATATCCAACGTGTCTGTCTATCGCCGTATTTCGAAGTTATGAGACAACATGTGTTATTTATACAGATAATTTTTCAACCAAATGTATACGGTACTTTTATCCTTGTTTCAAAGGATAAGTGTGCAAAGTTTCATCGAGATCGGATAAAAACTGTGGATTTGTATGAAGAACAAACAAACATACATTCATCTTTATATATAAAGAAATATTAAGAAAGAAATTGTTAGGAAATCCACCAAAAAAGCCAAAAGTATCATTATTTCTAAAAGGTGTTTTATGGTAACGAGCTACTTAACTCCACGTCTCTCTTCTGTTTATGGATATCTGAGTTTCAGGTTTTTTGCTGTTGGGATCTTAGGGACAAATGTGTGTGAAGTGATAAATTGTTACATAGCAATCACTTCGTTTTAGAGTCGGATAATGTTAGGAACATTCTATATGTCAACATCTTCTTCAACCAAGCATATAGCATCGTCATCGTTTATCAAACAAAGAACTTTCCTGTCACTTCCAGTTGAAATTCTTTGAGTACAAAACTTTATGATGGGTGAAACGTCTTGTTGCCTCTTATGAGATTGCAAGTGTTGGTTTGTGGCATTGTATGATATAGTCATGAGCCGAAAAGTGGTGCAAAATATGTATGCGATGTCACAAAGTTTTTGACTCGTCCCTACCGCCTTTGTCTCACGATGTCACACTTTGTTGACCCCTCCCTCCCCGTTATCGTGTGACGTAGTTTATGGATCGCCTCTTACCAAGCATCAGTCTTGTATCCGGGGTGATTGCGCCGCGAGCCTCGTGGAAGTCATTTTTCCTCTCGGGACAGGTGCCGTCGCGGTGTTTGCAGACAGAGCTAACACGCAGGTGGGGCGGACTTTCCTGTGCGGTACCGAGAACAGTGACGCAGTGTCGCGAGCACACAGACACCTGTGCCCACACACTGTGCGTTCCACGGGGATCTCTGTGCCGCTACCGTGAAACTGTCACCACCTGTTGCGGGTTCTGTGCCACACAACAGACTTTTAGCGAAGATTCGAGCGTACGGTATACCGGATCAGATTTGCCAATGGATACGTGATTTTCTAACTGGTCGATCTCAGTATGTCGTTGTTGACGGGGAAGCCTCTTCTAAAGGCCCGTTCCCACGATCCCTTGTAACGAAGGCGAGACGGGACGGGACGGGACGAATACTCAACCACACGCCATGGGAACAGAGCCGCCTCTGCTAGCGGAGACGAGACGCAGCTACCCACTCTGAGTCGGTAAACATCACAGGCGTGTGTAGCGGTGCGCTGTTGCCATCGGTTTGCAGCAGAGGTGCTCACTGCTCACCCCTTCTGTTGTTGTAAAGTGCTCTGTGCCAAACGACACTAGGCAACGTCGTGGGGAGGTGGCGGCGATGTAAGCGAGAGCTAACCTGCGACCCGCGGTCGTCCCTACACTTCGGCTAATGAGGTCCCGTCCCGTCTCGCCTTCATTACAAGGGATCGTGGGAATGCGCCTTAAGGTAGATGTTACTTCGGGGGTTCCTCAAGGAAGTGTAATAGGGCCACTTCTTTTCTTAACATTTATAAACGATCTCGGTGACCACGTCAGATGCTGGTTGCGATTGTTTGCCGACGATGCAGTTATCTATAGGGAAATAAGGTACCCCGACGATTGCTTAGAAGGGCAGCGCGATTTAAATGCTATTTCCGATTGGTGGCGTAAATGGCAGCTTACACCTAATTGCAAAAAGTGCACGGCGATACAAATAAGTAACAAAAAGAATCAGATTGCTCACGAGTACAAAATAAACAATTCAGCTGTTGACACGGTTCATTCCCTGAAGTATCTGGGGGTGATAGTACAAAGCAACATGAAATGGGACTTGCTCATAACTTCCGTCGTATGCAAGGCTAACTCTAATTTGCGATTCATAGGTCGTATTTTGAGGAATTGTAATGCTCATACAAAGGAGATAGCGTATAGAACACTAGTGCGTCCGCATCTGGATTACTGTTCTGGAGTTTGGGATCCGTATCGCAAGTTTCTGATTGACTCAGTGGAGAGAGTGCAGAGGAGAGCCGCTCGATTCGTGACTGGTTGCTACAGCCCTTATGAAAGCCTCACAGACTTGATACATACCGGGTGTTTCAAAAATGATCGGTATATTTGAAAAATCAATAAAAACTAAACGGGCAGCGATAGAAATACACAGTTTGTTGCAATATGCTTGGGACAACAGTAAATTTTCAGGCAGACCAATTTTCGAAACTAGATAAATTTTTCAACACCAGATGGCGCTGCACGCGATTTGAAAGATATAGAAGTAAACGCAGTCTGTGAGTTCGTCATTCTGTAAGTCGTCTTTACTGTTGTCCCAAGCATATTGCAACAAACGGTGTATTTCTATCGCTGCCCGTTTAGTTTTTATTGATTTTTCAAATATTACCGGTCATTTATGAAACATCCTGTAGATTGAGCTGGGATAGTTTGGAAGACAGACGACGCAGTTTGCGTGTGAATTTATTGGAGAATATGCGAAAAAATTTACATTTCGAGTGCAGTGAGATACTTCTTCCGCCAACCTATTTAGGTCGCAATGACCGGAGGAATAAGATTCGAGAAATAAGATGCGGTACTGATGTTTTTATGTATTCCTTCTTTCCTCGTGCTATTCGCGATTGGAATGCGCGGGCTTAGGATTTGGTGCTTAGCACCCTCTGCCACCCACAATGTTTGTGATTTGCAGAGTATGGATGTAGATGTAGGAATACTGTGTGAATTCAGGAGGGTAGTTGATATTCAACAATAGTTCATTCGTTAATTTTTTTATTTTCATTTCTCTGATTTTACATAGACAACTACCTTGTTACCTAAAGTAGGTCCTTAATTTCCACAGTTTTTATTTTTAAGCAATTTATTTTTCTGTTAATATTTTTTAATAGATCTGGATAATTATTGCCAAGGATTGAACGGAAGTATTCTACTAATTAATTTACCATCTACTCTAATTCACACCAAAATCAGCGAGTGTCTATGAATTTTCATACTTCTAATCAATAAATTGTCTATTCACGAATAATCAGCCTGCGCTGACATCCAGGCCGCCAGCTGTCTCTGCTGATGCAGCGGGGTGACTGCTGACATGCTGACCGCAAAGTGCCGTCAGCCAGCTTCACGTTCCAGGTAGTGGTCTCGTTCTTCTCCGGTTTGTCCCTGGAGCCACCTACTCCCACATCAGGAGTTCCCTCCTGGAATCAGAACAGGCCGCCCCCGGAGCCCTGGAGAAGGTGCCCTCTCTTTTCCAGAGGCACTGCGATGAATAGAATCTTTGCCGTCTTCCTGGCGCAGGCACCGCCTATTTTCACTACGTTGACTCTAATTTTAATTTTTTGTAATATATCAGACATTAATAGTTCGAATTAGATCTTATAATTTCGCAGCCATAGGCGGTCCCCGTGGATGAGGCGGTAAATCGCTGTACAGTAGAATAGAAGGTTATGGGCTTGAATCCACAATCGAAGAAAGTTTTTTGAAGTGAAAACTGCTTTAGGCTCGTCGGGCGATTTTTGTATTGGTATAATCTTATATGAGTTCGCTTCTGCGACAGTATATGTGTAGCTATAAGTATGACGTATGGACTGAATATAAATCAAAGCAAGACAAAAGTGATGAAATGTAGCAGAAATGATACCAATACTAGCAGATTAAATATAAAAATAGGATCGGATGCAACAGGAGAAGTGAGTGAGTTCTGGTACTTTGGAAGCAAAATTACAACCGATGGCCGAAGCAGGAATGATGTTAAAAGCAGAATAGCACTAGCAAAAAGAGCCTTCATGAAAAAGAGAAATCTTTTAGTTTCAAATATTGATCTAGGAATCAGAAAGAACTTTTTAAAACTCTTTGTGTGGAGCACAGCACTTTACGGCAGCGAAACATGGACTTTAGGAATACAGGAAAGAAAGAAACTTGAAGCATTTGAAATGTGGTGCTACAGAAGAATGCTGAAAATTAGGTGGACAGACAAAGTAAGAAATGAACAAGTTTTGGAAATAATGGGTGAGAAAAGAAGTTTATGGAAGAAGCTTACAGGAAGAAGAGACAGGCTGGTAGGTCATATTTTGAGACATGCTGGATTGGTTAATTTGTTAGTGGAGGGAACAGTGGAAGGTAAGAACTGTAGAGGAAGACAGAGATTAGAATACATGAAGCAAATAATTGAGGACGTGGGTTGTATGGGGTATGTAGAAATGAAGAGGTTAGCACAGGATAGAAAGGGATGGAGGATTGCATCCAACCAGTCTAAAGACTGACGACAGCAAAGAAAAAAAAAAAAGTATGACGTGTCTCGCTTATCGTTCTAATAGTTTTAAGGTTTACACAGCTGTCTGCAGTCCCCAATTGACGGCCTTTTTTTTTTTTTTTTTTTTTTTTTTTTTGTCCTCCAAAATCAACTTTTTTAAATGACGTTTATACTAATATGTAAATTATGAGTGGCTGCGTCGAACGCAGGGCTTGCGCAAGGACAGCCATGTACTTCTTCTAACTTGAAAAGGGGTGTTTACCCGAAATATTGTATTTTCTGTGTTTATGTGCTGTTTCGTGTTACTGCTGCCCTCCTCCCTTCAGCTTTGGTCAGTGTTGGGTGTATTTTATCTGTCCAGTCCATATAAATATTGCCTCACTGGAGTTCTTTCCTTCCACTACATATATTCATAAATCGACCTTGAGATTTCCGACAACGTCACGCGGTCGCAACCTGTGATACTAAAGACTAATTTTTGTCCATGAAAACTTATTTTTTGCTCCAGACCGTTGGCCACACCCAAAATACGCTTCCTGGTTTACACGTAGACTGCCATTACCAACACATGCAAATCCGCCAGAACAAACTAATGATGGTCGCACGAATGACGGCCGAAACGTCAACGAGAATAACAGCTAGAACCGCCGAGAGCTTCATAGGCCGGTACAATCTAATATCGAACGTTAGTGTGGCAAGTTTTACGATAGATCTATCTTCAGTAGTACCGCTCTAAATCGACGGAACTACGAGTAGGGCAAAGTACTGCTGCAAATGACATGAATCATTTATCAATGGTAGCGTATTGTGACCATTGCTATCAATTATTCTAATTAATAATTGTGTTGATGGTTTACTATAAGAAATTAGATTAGACAAAAGGTAGATTCAAAAACAGCCTTCAGTCACTAGAATACAAATTTTATTGTATTACACAATGCATTTCGGACCCTGTGTATCCATCTTCAGGTGTCTATTGTATTTACATCGGTTTTAAATTTTCCTTAATCGAGATTCGTGCCTATTAAAGTTTGTTCCTGTGCTCAAAAACGATTTGAAGTAAGTGTCGTGAACACGTTTTATCATGAGAGACAGGAGTAAATACGAAAACATTGTTGAAAACTTACCAGAATTGACGAGATGCTGAATAATCAGTTTTATATACATATTTACGTATATAAATATAATATAAATATGTATATAAACCACAATGTTTTCGTATTTACTCCTTTGTCTCAAGATAAAACGCGTTAACGACACTTACTTCAAATCGTTTTTATTCGAGAGGACGCGGGTTCGAATCCCCGTCCGGGCATCCAGATTTGGGGTTTCCATGGCTTCCCCAAATCACTCCAGGTGAATGCCGGGATGCTTCCTTCAAAAAGGCCATGGCCGAATTCCTTCCCGTTCCTTGTCCCCAGTCCCATCCCGCCTCTAATGACCTTAGCCATCGACGGGCCGTAAAGCAATAAGTAAAAAAAAAAAAAGTGAAATCGTTTTTCAACAAACTTTACGAGGCACGAATCTCGCTTAAGAAAAATTTAAAAACCAATGTAAATACCATAGAAACCTGAAGACGGACCCACAGGGTCCTAAATGCATTGTGTAATACAATAAAAGTTGTATTCTAGTGACTGAAGGCTTTTTTTTATTCTACCTTTTTTCTGATTAATACACATCGACGCCGGTAGGGGGGTGCAAGGGGGTGCACTTGCACCCCCCTGTTATGAAAGAAAATACACAGAAAAAGATTTAGAAACAAAAAATGTATTATTAAATTCACTGTTTAAATAATAACTTAAGGCGCCTGGGTCTTTGTCAATAAATTCAGTATCCTTATTTAATAAGTAATAAGCATTTTATAAAAAAGATACAGATGTACCTCCCTTAAAGTAATCCTGCCAGCGTCGATGTTAATACAGTCACGTCAATACAGTGAATTATGGATAAAATTAAGAAATTAGATTGTTTGCAGATGACATAAAAGGATATAAAAGGATCAAAACTGTAAACTGTTGCAGGGTGATCTAGACAGGATATCTAGTTGGGTTGGTAAACATGGGATGAAGATAAATGCAAAGAAGAGTCAGCTTATTAGATACACAAGTAAAAAACTAAAGGTTGATTATGATTATAAGGTGGGGAAAGAATTGCTTGCTGAAGACTTGAAATGTAAATATCTAGGCATTACATTTGATAACAAGCTCAACTGGGCAGGACACATTGAACAGGTGGTAGGAAAAGGTTTCAAAATCCTGCACTTGTTGCTGAGAGTGATGAGGGGATGTACGAGAGAAGTAAAGGAATTGGGTTACAGAACTTTGGTCACATCATTGATCGAATATCATAGTGTAGTATGGGACCCTCATTTTACGTATCAAATACAGGAGTTGGAGAGGGTGCAAAGAAGGGCTGTTACATTTGTCTCTTCAAGAGTCCGTACTGCGTAGGCTAGCCAGAGCCGACGAGTTGTTCCTCTAGCGGGACTGGTGATTGGAATCACTCCACGGCGTAACTGTTCCACACCACTAACTGCCGCTTAAACCCCCAGGTGGTTCGAACGCTGAGTGAACAACGAGGCACGAAGGAAGTTCTGAAGGCGCCAACGCAATACCAAAATTTACTTTAATGAATAAACAATCGTGTTATGTGTGGCGGGCTCTAGCCAGTAAATAGTACACAATGATAATTCCACGTGCTATTAAGGTGGTCAAATCTAAAGGTTAATTGTGATTATAAGGTCGGGTCAGAATTGCTTGTTCAAGGCTTCATATCTACCGGACGGTTATAATTAAACTTTCCCTATTTAACATGTTATAACATGGAAACTAATTACCGTACTAGTACCAAATTTGGTAGCATTAATGTCAAGGACATTGGGAAGAGAAATTATGCAGAATCAATTCAACTGAAACACTTTTTATGTGCTGCTACAGTACATCATACTGTTAGATTGTTCGTGGTTTAATTAATACGATAATTAAGTAGTACACGATACGTTTCAATTTAAACACGTCGTCAAAGATACTGGTTACATGCATTCATACAATCCAAGGATAGTATACAACACTCTTCCACAGACAATACAGTTCCCGGCCGTAGCAAACTGAGTCGGTGTAAACTTTGGCGAAAACACAACTGTTTCTCTGGCTCGGATGTTTGCTTTATATAAATTTTATCGAAATTCCTATAACACTTCAAAAGCCTCCGCCAGATATTTCTCGAACATTAACAATGCTTAAACATTTTAAAAACATACAGAATTGATACGTAATCATTTACAATCGTTGCAGATTGGTCAGAAATGGAAACTAAAGATACTTAAACATAAAATTATTCACAGAAATCATTTTAAACTGTAGCAAATTGTTCTTTAGACATCGTAACTTGCATTAATACTTGGAATCACCAACATTCAAGCAATTCTCTTGCAAAATTCTGTTCTTAAACATATTAAATGGCCTCTAAATAATTTATTTTCATAAAACAAAGTCTATATACATTGATTTACAGGAAATTGGAAAACAAATCTTGCAGATCATATTCAACCAAACTCTAGCTTACTACCAATGATTCATAAAATACAATTCCATTTAATTTTAGGTTTGAGGGCTGTTACAATACCATTACATACCGGTACCATTACTGCTATGAAAGGGCTCAATATGGCGCCCATCAGTGTCCAGAAGAGTGTGAAAGTGCAGGATTGCATTCTGCACAGCAGAACGAAGCATGTCCGTAGGTATGCTGGCTACCTCTCTTGATATGCTGCGCTTCAGATGTGAATGTTCCCCTGGTAAACCCTGTCCTTCAGGTAGCCCCACAGGGAGTGAGGTCAGGTGGTCGTCCCGGCCAAGCATTTGGAAACAATCTGCTGATAATTCGATCGTTTCCAAATCTGTTTCGGAGAAGCAGTTGAACTCCACGAGCGATGAGCACCTGGTGGCCATAGTTGGAACTGGACGGTGCCGCTGTGACGCATGGAAATCCTGCACCCACTACTCTGGACATTAATGCTACCAAGTTTGGTACTCGTACGGTAATTAGTTTCTGTGTTATAACGTGTTAAATAGGGAAACTTTAATTGTAAGTAACCACCCGGTAAATATCTTGGCATGTACCAGAGAAGTTAGGGTATTGGGTTACAAAACCTTGGTCAGACTATTAGTTGAATATGGTGGCATAGTTTGGGACCCACATTTTGTCTATCAAATGCAGGAGTTGGACGGTATGCAAAGAAGAGCAGCTATATTTCTTTGTGGAAATTATAGCAGGATCCAGTCAGTAACTGATATGACAAAGGAGCTGGATTGGGAATCATTGGAGGAAAGGAGGAAGGTGAAGAGATTACAGGGCATTTCTTGGTGATAGGGGTTTAAGGGATATTGGTCAAATAATCAGGAACAGAGCATGGAAGGAGAAAGGCGACCATGACCACAAGCTGGCGCTCGATTTCATGCATAAGGGAGTGGGGAAATTTTCTTTTGTTTTTTTGGTGTCAGGGATTGGAACAAATTACCAAGTGAAGTTATGATTAATTTACCAAAATGGCTTAAAGAATTTTAAATTAACATCTGTAAATCGGAAAAGTGAATTGGGGAGGAATTTAACACTGCAACTATAAAAGAATATTTAAAAAATAATATAAAATGGGGTAATTAGATTACCAGGAGAATTTCCACTGGTGCTTTAACTCCATCGCAGTTAAATTAATAATAATAAAAAAAATTGTGCCAAAAATTACTTTAAACCTACCTCTTGAAGAGAAATTTTGATTTGCACTAATAATTATTATTTAATAAATGCACCAATACAAGTGTTGTTGGATATTATTGATTTCAAGGACGGGTTTCGCCTCTCGTCGGGGTATCTTGAGAGTGCACTGTTTTTCCGTAATATGTGATCAGTTTTAGCTTCTGAACATAACGGTTTTTGTATGAACATCTATCAATTATCACTGAAGGACCTTAATACCATTTTGAATCAACAATGAAGCAATAGAATTTTACGGACAGAAAAACGTTGTTTTAGTATGTTTTATGAACCAATTTGCATGTTAATTTTAAGTTTCGTCAAGATAATATTTATTTATTTAATTAAATTACAATGGAGCGAAGGCTCCGGTGGCAATTTCCATACACATCCATCTTCTCCCTTTCCTGGGCCCCTCTACATTTGCCCTCTACAAATTTTAACTTTAAATTCTTTGAACGTTTTCGATAAATTATTCATTATTTCTCTTGGTAACTTATTCCAATCCCTGACACACTTACATAAAAAAGAGAATCTTCCCACAACCTTGTGCCTGAAATCGAGTGCCAGCTTGTGGTCATGGTCATCTTTTCCCTTCCATGCACTACTTCTCATACCCTCACCAATATCTTTCCATGCCTCATCACTAGTATACGCCCTGTACACTCCCATGACCCTCTTCACCCTCCTCCTGTCTTGCAATGAATCCCATTCCAGCTCTTTCATTATATCTGTTACTGATTGAGTGCTGCGGTAATTTCCAGAAACAAATCTAGCAGCCCTTTTTTGCGCCCTGTCCAGTATTTGATGCTCAAAATGTGAGTCCCATCCTACACCATCATATTCAAACAATGGTCTGATTCAAGTGTTGTAACGAAATTCCCTTAATTTTCTCGTACATTCCCTGAAGATGATCACATGATCACAAATTGTCTAAACCTGAAATTACATTCTTTATTCAAGAACAAATATGGTTTAATAGACAGTTAGATTTTATTTTGTACCTCATATGAAATAATATTTTTTTGTAGCACTGTTACGTTGCTGCAATTTCAGTCTTGGCCGCTGAGTTGTTTTCAAATACGGCAGCTTGAATTATTTTTTCTCCTCCCCGAGCAGTTCTTCATTTGAATACTAATAAGGAACGCCTCGCCAGGAGCTTGAGAGTGTCGGGAGTGATGGACGACTAACCATCAATCCATCTTTTCCACCTGTAGAAGATTTCGACGCTTCGTTACTGCAAAATTGATACGCACCTGTCTCGGTTCATTGTTAGCGAAACCGTATCGCTCTTCGCAAGTATATTAGTCAGGTGCGACTGGAAGTCGCTTTCGACACCTGCGAGTGCTGTTACAATAGTCTCTCTGATGTCAGCGACAATGAGGTCGAGATTATTATTAATAACTCAAGCTAACGAGTCCCTAGACGTTGATTTGTACCGCTCATTACCAGTCAAACAAACGCCTTCCTTTGAGAACTAAACCACGGATTTTTTACCTTGAAAATATCTCCTGTTTGTGAGAATTGATTAGTGTCGTCGAAGTAGCAACTCAGATTTTCAGTTCACCTGATGATGATGCGGAGTAAGCTGTCGAAACGTCGTGTATGGTAGCAGAACGTATCAGGCAGAACGACCGGGAAGAATTTTTATCAGCAGTAAGCCGGTCAAGAATCAGTCTGTGACGTGTCGTCGCAGTAGCAGCTACTACTTCAAGTTCACCTGATGATGACTGCGGAGTAAGCTGTCGAAACGTCGTGTGTGGTAGCAGAACGTATCAGGCAGAACGACCGGGAAGAATTTTTATCAGCAGTAAGCCGGTCAAGAATCAGTCTGCGACATGTCGTCGCAGTAGCAGCTCCTACTTTCAGTTCACCTGATGATGACATCGGATGAAGCTGTAGAAACGTCGTGTATGGCATAAGAACGTATCCAGGAGACCAGACGGGAAGAATTTTTATCTCCTGTTTATTTACATTTTCAGACTTTAACGAACAAGGTGACTAATAGATTAAGAATAATGATTTCAGGCCATCAAGGCGAAGGCCGGGACATCCCTCCATCTCCACCTCGTAAGCTATACCCATTCTCCTCAGTAAGAGCTCCATGGAAGAAAGAATGCATGTACTCACTATCTCATCTCTGTATAGTTGCGATGTAAATGCGTTTGTAGGTGAGTTGTACAGAAAGTGAGCTTATTGAAACAACCAGATGTCACAAGAAATAAGAAATTATATCCAGAATATCAAGACAAACTGAAATAGTTTTTGCTTCAGAATCAATTTTATTCCGTGTGAAATGTTTCTTCCAGCAGTTTTGTAACAAAAGATCACGGGGAAAATAATAGATAGTTTTCGGTATAAAATAAAGATGTTATTTTTTTTATCATCAGTCTCTCGACTGGTTTGATGCAATTCCCCATTCCTTACTATATTGTGCTAAACTTTTCATCTTAACATATACCTCACAACTCACGTCCCAGGAATAGTTACTCTCTAATACTGATGAGGAATATAATATTTTAAAACAAATTAAAATGAGGTATTACATTTTTCTGATGAAGTAAAGTTACGTATTGGTAAAGCCAGGGCATCTTTCAATAAAATGAATAACCTTTTTAAAACTCGTAATTTATCGATTACCAACAAGATGAGACTCCTGCGCTGCTAAGTGTTCTCCGTCCTCCTGTATGGCGGTGAAACGTGGACATTAACGGAAACTATCAGTAAAAGGCTAGAAGCTTTTGAAATGTGGCTGTATTGAAGAATGTTGAGAATACCGTGGACAGACCACACCACAAATGCTGAAGTGCTTCTCGAAATGAAGAAGAATATGGAAATACGAAAGCTTCAGTACCTTGACCACATCATGAGGAACAATAACCGTTTTGAACTCCTGCAATCTGTTCTCCAGGGGGAAATACAAGGAAAGAAAAGTGCTGGTAGAAGAAGAAATTCCTGGCTAAAAAATCTGAGAACATGGACCTCCAAGACAACTACGGAGCTAATCCGAGCATCAACCAGCAGAGACGAGACAGACAAGATGGTTGCCGACATCCGGAACGGATAGGGACCAGAAGATTACATTTTTGTATTTAACAAGTAGTCATTAATATTATTGTTTTGTTAATAATTGTATGTACTGTTCCATAACGCTCAGACTGTTCTTACATTATATCAAAGTGAACATGTCTAATCTAAGAAGACCTACTTCCCGGAAGTGGCAAATGCAGGTGGAAGTTCGTCAGCATCCGGTCGGTAACTACGTCGTCTGTCTGACCGACAGCCC